>JAYXIM010008014.1:0-150177 GCA_037575425.1 Anastrepha fraterculus
AGGTATTTCATGAGGTACATATTTATTTTTCTTTAAAATAAAATAATTCTAATTCAAGAAACAGATTTTTGAATCCCCTTTATATCCATAAAAATTAGAGTTTGGTGACCTTTATAGAGAGCTTACCACTCGCAGAGCTTAGAGATATGTGCATCCATAAGCGTAGAAAGTATACTAGAGCCAGAAGATTGGACCCGGCGATAACGGAATCCGAAGAATACAAATAACAAAAAGAGCAGAAAATAATTGAGGAAAGCTATAAGCCAAAGCAAAAAAGACAAATGGGAAGAGCTACGAAACGATCTAAACAATAACTCATGGGGGTTGGGCTACAAAATCGTTATGAAAAAGGTAGGAGCCAAATCCCCTGCTCCTGATATGGAAACCGAAGTGGTAAGCAAAATAGTCGACACACTCTTCCCAACACTCTGCGCTGAGAGGAAAGAACTCGAGTGTGAAGCAATGGAACCTGTCCCATTCACAGAAGAAGAACTTATGGATGCTGCAAAAGCAATGAAATGCAATAAAGCGCCAGGACCTGATGGCATTGTTGCAGAAGTACTTAAATTATTGTCAATTGAACGCCCTCTTTTGCTGCTAAACATGTACAACGCATGCTTAAAAGAAGGAATATTTCCTGAAATATGGAAAAAACAAAAACTAGTACTAATCAGTAAGTTAAAGGGCGACCCAACATTAGCGTCCGCTTGTAGACCGCTATGTATGCTGGATAGCGCAGGAAAACTCTTTGAGAAACTTATAAAGCATAGGCTTAGCGAAGCCGTAGAGAATAGTGGCGGCCTGTCTGACAGGCAGCATGGTTTTAGAAGTGGCAGATCTATCTTAGGAGCCATCCAAGACGTAATAGCTAGCGTAGAACATGCCCAGGCAGGTAATTGATACTCCAAACGCTAAGTATTACTAGCCACACTGGATATTAGAAATGCTTTCAACAGTTTAAGTTGAGACGACATAATTGAAGCCTTAAAGGTAAAATTCAAGATCGCGTAGCTATCTAAGCAATCGCGTGCTCTTATACGAAACGCGAAAAAGATGTAAGACTAAACAAATAACAACAGGTGCGTCCCAAGGATCAATACTCGGACCTGAACTTTAGAATATAAGCTACTATGAAATCCTTCGAATACAGATGCCTGAGGATGTGCCACAGAGAAAACAGAGCTAATCCTTCTAACGAACAGACGTATCCCATTAGAAGTAGACATACAAGAACTCGATGCCACTTTATCGACAAAAAGGCTAACTGGGCGCACACAAGCCATGCTGCCACAAGTGCTGCCAAAGTAAGCGGCATGTTAAGTAAGCTCATGACAAACCTTGAAGGTCCAACGCAGAACAAGCGAAAACTTTTAATGGACACGTCGAACTCGATTCTCTTATACGGATGCGAAATACGAGGGGTGCCTTTTATATGTCGGAATTTGGCAACCCTGGTGTTGCAATCTGACAACTGACAGATGCAAGATCTGATAGTTAAAATGGGTTACTTGGTAAAGTTTCGAATTGACAGTTTTTCACTAAGTGTTTCCTACTTCAAATCACTAAAAAACTAATTTTTTTATGAAAACGCTTCTGAAAATTACTTTAAAACTTAGTATGTATTTTGAGGATCTAAGGAGGTGGTGGAATAATGAGCTGTGTCTTCAGCTGTAAAACTGAAGAAATATGTATAACATATATGAAAGGTTTTCCAAACAGAGGTGTTATTTTGATATTCAAAGAAAAATACAATACTATTTTTTAATATAAATGATCGGATGTTTATTTCATTATAAAGAGGAAGGTATGCCGTTAATAGTGGAAAATAACATCAGGCAAATGACCACCACGACCACGCTTACAGGACAATATCCTTTTCATGAAATTTTCCATAACCGAATTGCAAGTGTTCCTCGATAGCCTCATGAATTCCATCTTTGAGGTCTTGAATCGACCCTGGACTGTTGGCGTAGACCTTCTCTTTCATGTGGCCCCAAAGAGAAAAGTCACAAGGTATTAAATCACAAGATCTCGGTGGCCAATTCTGATCACCTCATCGAGAGATAACACGGTCCGGAAACTTTTGGCACGTAGTGCCGATCTTGTTGAAAATAAAGGTTGTCCAGATCAATACCATCCAATTCCGGCCATAAAAAATCGTTAGTCATCTCTCCTGTTTAAGACCCAACACCTGTTATTGGAAAACTTCTTTTGGCAATTTGGCGCTGCCATTGTGAGTCCGTACTCACCGGAAACTTTGAAAGCATTTTTCTCGAAATTATAATTCTCAAGTCGACTGTACTTATAACTCGAAAAAGTTATGAGCGATTGACGTTAAATTTGCTTTGTATACTGACAATTATATTTTACATGGATGCACAGATGGAATTTTTTTTTTAATTTTTTGGGTTTTATTTTAAGCCTTTTTGCCATTATAATTTACAAATCTCACGAAGTCATGCAATTCACACTTAATTATGAATTGCCTTTACATACATTTTATATCTGTGTTTTATTTTCAACCTCATACTTCGTTATATGTGGGTATACTTAACCACCATAATCTTATAAAAATGAATGAATTCGCATTATTCTATTCATTTCCCCACTTCAAGATTCACATACAAATTCGAGAACGAAGAGCCACAGGCGAGTTCGTCTGACAGAACTCAGCGGACAGTTGCTGCTATTTTGGCAGATTGCTATATTTGGGCACCTATCATTTGCTCACTTAATAATTCTTTGATCACAGTCACATATTTCACTGCCACTATACTTCGCATGTGTTCTTTGGCAGACCCTTTATTGTGAGCGGAGTTATCTGGTAGATTTTGAAGTCGTCTTGCAAGTGTCATGCCATTACATATATAAGAGTACATATTTCGCCTGAAGCTTCATTGCATTTTTCGCAATATTCTTTGCTGCATTTTTCTTCAATTACGTTTCAATGTCTACATCCGGCAGCGTATTTATATGCATTTAAACTAAATAACTAAAATAAATATTGATTTTTAAAGTTTAGTAGGCCACAAATTAAAAACCAAGATGAATATTTTTGAAGTGAAACTTTTTTAGGCGCGTCGGGGGCCCCAAGGCAGATTGAAAATAGGCGAGTGAAACGGTAAGTTCGGAGCGTTACCGAAATCCATCAAATGGGCGGGGCCAAGGAGCAGCTGCTCCTTCCCACTCTCGCCTATTCGCTCTCTCTGTCGCTCTCTCGCATCGCAAGCGCTGAACGATGTGAGGGAGCCACCGAGACACGGCGTCTTCGAAATAATATGAACGGAAATCTATATAGCACACAAGTAAGCATTGAAGTAGACTGGCGACATGCAGGCAACCGACAATCGACAACCGACAACGGGTATTATAGATAGCCATAGGCCGTGCAAATGAGTGCTGTGTGTGAGTATCAGATAAAGCGCCGATTGAATGTGTGTAAGCGGGAAAGCAATAAGAAACTGCTGTGAAGTAAATAGATGGTAGGTATGGAGGAGACGAAGCGATACAATGAGTGTGTTTGCCAAACGAGTGACGATAGTTGAAGTAGAAGGTTGTAAAATGACATTTCAACCGTTTCGGTGATCAAAGCAAATTGATTAACGCGCCAAAACTAGGCAAAAAATACCATTGGAAGTGGAAAGAAATGTCAGCGTCAAGTGCAACACTGCACCCAAGTGTCAAATTTGAAGCTAATAAGGACAAAAATAAATAGTACAAATTTATGTGGAGTGATATAGAAAAAAAAATATGAAAACCTGAATTTAACACGAGAGAGGGGGAGAGATCTAAACCGGGGCTCCCATGCATGGAACAACCAACTTAGAAGTTTCACTTGTGAGTCTGACAGACCCTAGTTTTTTTTTTTAATTTTTAGATTTTTTTAAATTTTTGGGGTTTTTAAGGGCCTTCATAAAAAATAGTTATACGTTTTTAGGTCACCAAAAGATATGATTTTTCTTTTGGACAATTGTGAAGGGAAACTAAAAGAGGATATTAGATGATATTTATGCTTGAGAATTGTATTCGAAATGTATAAATAAAGGTTGGGGGCATTGGTAAGTAGGTACTAGAATTTCCTTCATGTCTTTATGTCCGTCCGTCTGCCCATGCGAATATTCTTTCAAAAATTAATAAATTTCAATAAAATTCTGTACAAATATTACTCTTTGTCTTAGGCAGCTTGGGAATAAAATAAAGCGAAATCGGTCAATAAACTTCCTTATTAGGCTACTTTTATATCTCTGCTATAATCAACGCAAAATTACTCAAATTAATTGATGAACCCTAGGAAATAAATGTGAAACAAGTAAAATTTAATAAAAATGAGCTGCACGTTCATTCGATAACGACTTAATAAAACCAGCCCAAATATTACAAGGAAATATGCATTTGTCTCGACATAAATATTATTCAAATCTGATAGAGCCACGCCCACTTTATATATATATATATATTTAATTACACTTTTTTTTGGACCGAATTCCTCTTTCTAATTGTGGTGTGCGTTTTGATGTTGTTCCACAAATAAAGGGACCTTTTTGTGAGCAGCATTTTATGCCAGAAATGCATTTAGAGGCTTGCTATTGCCTGACGGGAGGCGAGAGCTATTAGAAAAAACCGGTCCAAGTTTAGCTTTCCTGACTTGTTTTAATTACGGAAGGATACAATTTATTGACATTCACAGCTTAATCCACATTGACTCATTTGGCTTCAATGGGGCGTATGTAAATGTAAAACTCCTTGTGAACTCCTTGCCCGTTTTGTAAATACCTTGTCAATCACCATGTGTGGGAGCAAAAAATTCTTAAAAATGTTGAATGGCCTGGCACGGAAAGTAAGCCAGATTCGGCATTTTTGTCTGTTTTCTTTTTTTCTCTGCAAATATGTTCGCCTTCTTCTACGAGTATATCCTCTCGAAGCTTGGAAAAATCACCTTTTTTTATTTTTTGCTGTTCGCTTATATGGTATTCTGTTGCTGCATAATTGCTTCCTTATATGTGTGCGTGTGCGTATGATTTAATTTGCCAGACTTACATCTTTTGAGCACAAATATTTTCTTTAAGGCGTGAGAAAAATGCTGTAAAATATACAATGAATATTCCTTCATGCAGCTAAAGCGTCAAACTCAATGCTTTAAAAAATATAAATATTTTAATTCGACTTTTGTAACTGAATCGCTTAATTCGAAATGAGTGAAAATGTATTTCGGCACTTTAAGCCAGAAGACACGTCACAAATATATTTGCCTCTAATATCTTATATAATGAGAAACCGATTTTTGTGGATTTTAAATATTTATCCCATAGGAAAAACTGATATATAAATTCTTCTAAAACTTACCATATGCTCGTATACAAGATTTGCATCATCTAATACACCACCTTGATCAAAAAGTTCCCGGAATATATTCAGCAAATTCAAAATTGAATTATATATTCCTCAAAAATTATATTATTGCCTGCAAAGTACTCCCCATCAACTGCAACGCACTTATGCCAGCGTTTGATGCAGCTCTGGAGACATTTCTCGAACTCCATTTTCAATTCAGCCATCAAAGCCGCCTTCAATTTTTCCATTATTTCTTTTGGGCTGTTAAAATGTGCTCCCCGTTGTAGTATTTTTAACTCGGTCAAATAGAAAAAAACGCAGGGAGCAATATCAGGTGAATTCGATGGCTGTTCGATATTATTCGTTTCATTCTTGGTAGAAAGTTCTTGGTATAAAATACCGTTGTATTCCATAAAAACCGTGAGCATCGCCTTCATTACAGACTGAAAACAACGTGGTTTTGTTTTTTTGGTCTTGGTTTATTCGGAGCTCTCCCTTCACACGCCTGATGTCTGATGTCTAAATTGCGTGTCATATTTGCATGTCTCGTCTTCAGTCTCGTCTTTTATGAATGTCGGGTTGGATTCAACCTTAGAAATCATGTCTTCGGCTATGTCAATGCGGTCCCCTTCTCGGATGAAATTCAGGTCATTTGGGACCAACGACCAACTAAGCAATAACACAGCGAAAACACAAATAATTAAATACAACGTTCTGAACGGATTCATAAGCAATATTCAAGTTCTCTGTCAGCTCTCTGATGAGTTATTTGCGGTTATTGATGAACTTTCTTTGCACTGTTTTTGATGTGTCCAGCAGTTTTCGATGTCGATGTCCTACCACGACGTACACCATCCTCGATGGATTTTCATCTCACCTGAAGCATTCATGCCACTCATTAACGGCTGTTTTCTGTAGGGAATGAATACCGAAATATTTGCCAATATTGCACTATTGAATCCATTTTTAACGCAAAATTTAAGGCAAACTCATTGCAGTTTAAGTCCATTTTTAAGGCAGTAAAAATCGAAAACACGGGCAGAGGTCGATTTCCTCAAGACGGCATATCTCTTATACATGTCAAGTAATGACGATGCAATTTTGATAGGAATGCTAACCACAGATATGACAACCTTTCAAAAAACACAACTCAAATAAGTTGACTTAAAGTGTCACCTGATGCTTGGTTTGGGAGCTTTTTGATTGAGGTGCTGTAAAATTAATATTTGCTTCCTGGTTTGTTCTATGCCGCCATCCAACCGGTTTCGATAAAATTTGCTCAACCTGTTATATGCGCAGGGTGAAGTTTATATACATATATAATTGGCGCTTACACCTCCTCCTCCTATTAGTGGCGTGACAAATGTAGTTTTAAGCCGACTCTGAACGGCAAATATTTTGTATGAGGAACTTTTTCATGTCAGGAATACACACGGATGGTTGTCATTGCCTGTGGAGGGGCGACCGCTATTAGAAAAAACTTTTTCTTCATTTTGGTATTTCACGGAGATTCGTACTCCGAATGACTCCGAATCGTAGTCATGCACCAACCCATTCGGCTACGGTGGCTGCCAGGGTGAAGATTATAGACATTATAAAACAAGTTCTGATAGGTGACGCCGTATTCGAGTACTTAACAACTCCTATATTTATGGTCCATTACGATTCATGGTTAACTACCCAATTCAACCCAAGTCATAGAAAAATGCTGGGCCTTATATTTATGATCAAAATGCTCACAGAGTCGATTATTAGCATCCTTCAACCTTATTGTTCCTTCTCCAGTTTGAAAATAAATAATGAGCCATTTTGCTAGTCATATCAAGATTTTAACTCTCGTTCGAATACTTCTGACACTCGCTCTCATCGGACCGGAAATTATACAATCCCCTCTCAATAAGTGACCTGGTGAATATACCTTTAACAGCTCATTCAGTTGATGATTTTTTTTGTAGCAAAGCAATTTAGATTTCGATACTAGCAAACTTTTGAACTCAAAAATTATCCGCATGTGATGCAGGATGCACCCCACGTGTAAGTTAGACCTTAGAGTCGCAATCGTTGCGTTGATTCTTATTATTGAAATGATGCCACATCTAGTGAAGTTCACTTAAATTATATACCTGTAAACAATTACATATTTTCTAAGTTAAAAACCAATAAATATATAAAATATGGAAAAGTGATGTGAGCTTCTCAAAGCAGTCAAATCCATAAGTCATTGCGCTTGCCTTTATGACAGCCCACGCTTCACACATCTCTCATTTTCATAATATTTATCAATGTAATTAGTTTTGTAATAATATTTTCTTTGGCAAGTTCTCAATACCAATTATATATATTTCTAGTCATAATTAAGGCAACGTCAAAAAGACCAAACGTTTAAACTTTTTACCTATATTATAAACACTGTGAAAGTTTTTATGCGGGGGTGTTTACTACTATGGTTTGTTGGCGGCCGCCACTGTCGAATGGGTTTGTGCATTAGTACAATTTGGTAGTGAACAGGTTCTAAACCCATCGTAGGCATGAAACTCCAGTTTTCTTCTGATAGCTTTTGGCGCTCGCAGGCAACGGCATACCTCCGATTGTAACGTTGCCATGAAAAAGCTGTTCCGTTCGGCGATGACATTCTCCTCTCCTCCATTTGAGGAGCAAAATCAAAACGCACACGACATCGGCCAAACTTCCAACAAAGGATGAACGCGCCGATTGTTGTTATATAAATACTCCCATTAGGGTGGCATGATTTTTTTTAAATAGCTTCTGGTAGATCAGCGAAAATAGGATTTCTAACGCTGAAATAAAATATTGTAAAATATTATTTGAGGCATCGTGTTAAGATCAGGAATAATTTGTGAAAAAACTTTTATTTCCACCCTTTAATCTTCAACTAGCAAAATTATTTACGTGCGTGCATACATTTATACAATTATTCATTTTCTTTCGTCGGGACAGATTAGCAAGTACATCACTCAGACACAATTATGTCCATTGTACTGCACCCGGGTCCCTTTTTAATTTTCTTTACATCTGCGCGACCTCCGAAGAAATCTGAGTACATATTGTGGTGCCCAGGAGCCATACACTTGCATCCATTTTGGGTTGTGTTGTTAGTGCTTAGATTGATTTCAAAGCATTTTCATGGTCTTCTTAGGTAACTTATAACGCTATTTAGTGTTACTGACATCTACTGACTTTCAGGGGCAAGCTTGCATTGTGGGTGATAAGCTGTTTCTGTCTTTTGTTATTTTTTAAATTATTCTTATTATTAATAGCTGTGCGAAATTTCATTTATTTTTGCTAATTTGATGAGACTGAGAGCACCTCAAACCTAGATAATATTTTGTGATTTTGTTAACTTCTTTAAAGCCCACATTTCTTTGCTATGCCATTACGAAAACAGTATTTAAAAAAAATCATGTGCAGCATCGTACACGTGGTAGAAGTGAAACTTCTGTGTGTGAATGAGTGTTAATAAGAGAGAGAGAGAGAGAGAGAAAGAGCGAGAGAGGAAGAGAAGGAGACAGGGATAATTTCAAAAGAAATACAACAGTATAAAATTTGTGTAACCAAAATTCGATTTTATTAACTATATATGCATTATGCTATCATCTGTTGGTGGTTCAATTGGTAATACTGATATAATTGGTTTGTGATAGCTGAAATATGAAATATACATATGTACGGGATTCAATATTTTCTAGATAACGTGTGAAAATTGCATCTAGTGTAGTTCCGGATTTTGTTGTTGATTCTTTAGGGTTATTGTTTATCTGCAAACCGAATGTTTCTCGAAGAAATTGAATTAACCGCAGAGAATCATTGGATCCGAAATTTACGTTGAAATCTACCCCGAGAATCAATGGAATTTTGTCTTCGCCTCTTCCAAGTGCATTTGCACCTGCGTGGCTGTAAACCAGTAGTGAGCGGTGAATGAAATATATTATGTCATCAAGATTTTGGTTCGGTGAGATATAGATGGCGGCTATGACAATAGTTTTTCCATTCAGCGTTTGAAATTCTGCAATGCAAACATCGCCAACTGGTGTGACTGTTGATGAATATGACTGAGACTGCCTTGCAGTCATTTCCATGTTTGGTGTGACGATATTTACGCTATCATCTTGATTGTGGTAGATTGCCACACCGCCAGCTCTAACATTTAGTCGCTTATATTTGATGACGCAATGGAAATTGGGTATACTTATATCCTCGTTATCGTTTAACCAAGTTTCGGACAAAAGAACTATACTCGATTTGCGGATGACAGAGTCTGTTCAATCTGCGGAATGTGCTCGTAGGCTCTGACAATAAAGAGTATATACAGATAGCCCTCTTCTCTGAGTCATGAAATCGATTATTTGTTTATCCACAGTTTCCAGTCTATTTAACGATAGTCTCCGGAATTCATCTTGTAAATGAGACACACTGACTGATGCTCGCCGACCATGGTAGAATCTAAAATAATTTCCGTTCGTTATAATCCACAAGCCTTCAATACAAGTGACTCGAGATAAAGCAACGTAAACTAATGATTGCGAATGTTTTTTATCATATTCGTAAACAACTTCAGAGTACGTGCTTCCCTGAGACTTGTGAATGGTCGTCGCACAAGCACAAACTAATGGTAAATGTGATCGTTTAGCGTTAATCGTTTTGTTGTTGTTAAGCGGGGTTGTTGATGCGCGTCGTCCGATTGGTACCGCTGTTTTACTGATATTATGCGCTGCAACATATCCAGCAACTTTTTTCTGATTTTTTGACTTGTAGAAGAGCACTCCGGAAATTCAAGCCATGCAACGGTGACTTCTCCATTGTCATCAAATTCGAGATACACTAACTTGCCCACTGCGCCATTTGCTAAGCCGTCTGCCACATCTATATTCGTTGTTATCATGTACAGTACGCCAATCACAAACACAGTTTCGATTCACAACCACAGTATACAGCACATACAACGAAGCCTATGTCTTAGGTATAGAAAATGCATAGCTCTCTTTCTCCTTCTCTCTACGTTGCATCGTTTTTCTCTCTCGCGTAACGAAATCTCTTAACGTTACATTTTTTCCAATTCACTCTCCATTCTCGCTCAAATATCAGACCGCCGCTAAAGAAGTTGCACTACAAAAACTGTCTGTGTATATACAATCGGTCCACCTTAATGCATAGATTAGTTTGCTGTGACAAAGAAACTTTGTAATTAAAAAGTTGTACGCAATTAGCACTAAACTAATTTGCTGCTGAGGCATGATGGCTTCCTGTCACAAACTGTTCACTTTCCGTTAAGTTTCGAGGAGTGCTGTACTTGCAAACAAATTTTCGCAGGAATAGGAAAACATTAAGTAGACTTTTGAAAATTTCCGAACAGCAAAACACAAAACATGTCCATACGTTTCTTCCATAGAAATTTTGCTTTTCATGGAAATTATGATTGAAATATAATTCGTTTCTTCTTTTTTCTATTTTTATTGGGGGGATGGGCGAATTGCTACAATTCAGTTTGTTGCATGTAACTAATTAAAATAAAATACATAAATACAAATATTTATTTTGTACTTTTATCCTAAAATAATAAATGGTGAGGTAACAACGTTAATGTTACACAAGCTTTAATGCTTTTAAAGTTTGACTACGCCTCACTACCCATTTACGGGCACTGTCCGGCGTTTACAAAAAAAAAAAAAATGTCTACACCTTATCATGTTGCAACGAGAAGAATTTTAAAGGCATTTCCGACTACTCCGCTTAAAAATTTGTTCGCAGTAACTGGTCTACTTACGATCGGCGGCAGAACAATTGATTGCACCCGTCGCTTACTGCCGGAACTTTTATTTTCTTCAAATATGTAGATGCATGGAACGCTTTATCAAGAAAACGGTAACCACGATTTTTACCTGTCATTTATCGCTTCTTAAATCTTCTATAAGACCTGCAAATTTCGTTAACCCCAAGGTCGAAAATACCTGCTACTCGCCCACCTCGGATGATAAAAACTAATCCACATAGGATAAAAACACTGCAACTGCCAAAGGGAAGCACTCCAATAGATAAATTTAATACAATATATGCGAAGGAAAAATAATTTTACAGCAGCCAGGGCTCCAAAACGCTCCACAACAGCTCTTTCGCAGTAACAAGAGAAACCCACCTCATTGCTGACAGTTATAGTTTTGAGGTTGCGAGAGACTTCGTTTATCTAAGAACCATCATTAAATCCGATAATAATGTCAACCTTGTCATCTAACGTAGTGCTACTTTGGGCTAACAAGAGCTACTCTTGCCAACAAGTGCTACTTTAGACTAAGTAAGCAATTGAGTAATAAAGTCCTCTCTCGACGAACAAATGTAGAACTTTATAAGGCTCTCAACGTGCCCGTCCCATCGTATGGCGCAGAAGCTTGGACGAGGACAACATCCGATGAATCGACGCTTGGAGTGTTTGAGAGAAAGATTCTGCGCAAGATTTTTGAACGTTTGCTCATTGGTGACGGCGAGTATAGTAGGTGATGGGACATCTGTATGAGGTTTATGGAGCCATATACATAATGCAGCGAATAACAATCCAGTGACTATATTGGCTGTGTCATGTCGTCCGAATGGAAACAAACTCTCCGGCTCTGAAAGAATTCGTTGAGGTATCAGCTGGTGGTAGCAGTGAAAGAAGAAAACCTCCTCTGTGTTAGAAAGATCAGGTGGAGAAGGACTTGTCTTCACTTGGTGTATCCAACTGGCGCCGGTTAGTACAAGAAAGAAACGAAAATCACGCAAGCGGTTATCGCGCCAATCAATAAGAAGAGAAGAATTCATGAATCGTTGAGTGTACAATGATTCCAAATTGTGGAAATGTACATTGAAAAAAATAAATTTTCTCGCAAAGTTCATAGAGCACTACGTCCATTTTTGATGCGGCTTACACGCTAGCCGCATCATCGGTTCATATTTCTTTTGAAATGGGGAAGGAGCTGCCACTACGGTAAATGGCGAGCACTATCAAGCGACGTTGACTTAACTTTTGTTTCCAAAATTATTATCAGCTCGACGTCATTTGGTTCTAACAAGACGGCGCAACTTGCCATACATCGCGCTTAACGATCGATTTAATGCAATATTGAAGCCACCTTTGGCGCTATACGACCAACTTAATTTTTATAAATCAAAAATTGCCATGAAATGATCTACCAAATTATAATAAAACAATATTTCTGTTTCGTATTAGTATTTGAATTTCTCAAGCTTTTGAAAAGCACCCAATATGACAAATAAAAATTTGTAATTAGGTTAGGTTGAATTAAAAATTGAGGAGCTGGGACAATACTAAGACGATAGCATCTAACCACGTAGGTAGGAGAAGCCTTGTAGAAGCCCTATGCTCCTCAAAGGAATAATCAGGAGGAAATAAGAAATAAAAATAAAAACAAAAAGAACATACAAATATTTCCCAGCTTCGTACGTAAATGATTTACACTACTTAAATAATTTTTAATTTCATTTATGTTTCACTAAACACAAGCAA
Organism: Anastrepha fraterculus; assembly: GCA_037575425.1. Lineage (NCBI taxonomy): Eukaryota > Metazoa > Arthropoda > Insecta > Diptera > Tephritidae > Anastrepha > Anastrepha fraterculus. The sequence goes on from JAYXIM010008014.1 coordinate 12,848, forward strand.
CAAAAATGTATGTCATATAACCAATGTTTATGTATGCTAAGAAAACGCGCAACCGGCATCGTCTGAAAAGTTCTCAAATTATCACCTCATAAAGCAATTTTAACAAGCTTTTCGAAAATGTGAATGGGTAAAAGCTTTATTGCCTTCATTGAGACCGTGGAAGGCTCTGTTGCAGAGATTTAGTATGCATATGTATGTATGTATGTGCATGTCTACAAGCATGTAGAAGTAGACTTAGAATAGTCAAGAAAAGATTTAGTAGGCGTTAACTTTACCTTACCTTACCACTGCCACTGCTTAATACACTTATATACCAACGTGTATGTATGTATGTAGGCACAAGCAAGTGATGAATTAATTTAGATAGCAGAAAGTTTGGCAAATGCTGACAAGAAAATGGAAAATGGATGCCGAAATAAAGTAGGTATACTCGTATAAGTATGTATGTGTTGGTAAGAGATAAAAGTCAATGAACAAAGAGCAACCCCGCCGGGTCACAGGGAAGAGTAAAATCTTTTAATCCTCTAACCGTAGATATTCAAAAACTGAACAGAAATAGGCAATCAGGTTTTTTCTTTGGTTAATTAAAGTAAAAGTTTGCGACTCTCAAGTTAATTAGCTTCTCGGTTTCATTGCCTACTTAGCAAAAGGAAATGCTGCCTCAGGTTGTCTATTTCGGTTAAAATATAAATAAAAAGAAAGCTGGTATACTACACCTTTGGCCATTTGTGTGAGCAACACATTTTCTTTTTTATTTTCTGTTTTCACAAGCTATTAAAAATTTACCCTCATACGATGTATGAATAAATAAAGACAAACTCTGTAAAAAGTGGTATGCTTATTCGAATACTCACAGCTTTTTTTTTTAAATTATCGTATATAATTTTCTTTAATTGGTTTATAGCTAAATGCGTGCTAAGTAATAATATATTGAAACATTAAAAAAAAATGTGCCACTTGAAAAATAAGTTGCCAACAACAATTGCCCGAATAGTCATATGGCATTTGTCCTATAAGTACTAAAAAATTCTGATGCTACGGAATATATTGCATAGAAGAACAAAAGGGATGGTATTGATCTGGATGGTATTGATCTGGACGACGTTTGTTTTCAACAAGACGGCGCTACGTGCCGCACATGCAACGAAACCATTAATCTTTTACGGGAAAAGTTTCCGGACCGTGTTATCTCTCGATGAGGTGATCACAATTGGACACCGAGATCTTGTGATTTAACACCTTGTGACTTTTTTCTTTGGGGCTACGTGGAAGATAAGGTCTACGCCAACACCCCAGGCTCGATTCAAGACCTCAAAGATGGAATTCGTGAGGCTATCGAGGACATAGGGCAGCCACTTCGCAATTCAGTTGTGAAAAATTTCATGAAAAGGATATTATCCTGTAAGCGTGGTCGTGGTGGTCATTTGCCTGATGTTATTTTCCACTATTAACGGCATACCTTCCTCTTTATAATGAAATAAACATCCGATCATTTATATTAAAAATAGCATTTTTCTTCCAATATCAAAATAAGGCCTCTTATTGGAGACCCCTTTATATTAAGCGCCATACTTAAGCCCAAATTAATCCAAAATTAAGGAGGAATCTAAGTGCCATGCACAAAAATTACTCATACCTTGCAAGTCAATGTAAGTTTTCCTTGCATACTGCACGTACACATAAATATGTAAATAGTGAAATAGTGAAAACATGTTTTGAAGAGTGCACCCCTTCGACCAGGTGTACATAATTACAGTTAAAATAGAAACCCCTCTTGAAGAGAACAACGTGGGTTCAGCAGTATTCTTGGACGTCTCACAAGCTTTCGACAAGGTTTGGCACGACAGTTTGAATAACAAACTAAAGACCTGCCTTCCAAATGAACAACCAATGAAACAAGAAAATGAATACTCTAACCTTGAAGAAACAAATGCTGGTGTGCCGCCAGGAAGTATTTATGGTCCACTCGTATACCTTTCATACACCAGAGACTTGCCAGTACCGCCGAATAGCTTGATCCCCACTTTCGCCACTGGAAAAAATGGTGAAGAAGGTGCAGTCAAACTTCAAATTGCCACAAACGAAGACTTGGTGCATAAAATTGAACAATACAAAGTAAGTTCATGTAAACTTCAACAACAAACAAGTGAATCATTATCCAATAATACTCGATGCTAAGATTCGATGGTAGGAAGAGATAAAACATAAACGGCATGAAATCCACGTGAAAATAATAAAAATAAAACGGCGTATTGGTAATGTCAATATACTTCAACAAATCCAGTATAAAATTCTTCGAAATATTCCTTACTAATCCCGATTTGTTCGGAATAAGAATTTAGTATTCATTCTAACATCAATATGTCTATGTTCTTTGAAATCGTTCCTCCTATAAAATACGAATGGGAGTTCGTTTATACAGATGGATCTAAAACAGATACCAGTACATCGTTTGCAGCCACAAACTAGCTTGGTGTCACAATCTCAGTCGGTGATTTACCTTCCTACTGCTCAGTATTCACAGCTGAAGCAGCTGCATTGCTTGAAGCGGTAGTTTATGCTTTCGACAAAGGCGGCAAATTCTTTATTTGCAGCGATAGTAAATCTGTGATGGACGCTCTATTCAACCATTCTAACGAAACTCCAATAATCACCGAAATCCGAAATAATATATTATCGAATAAAAATTCCATAAAGGTAATGTGGGTTCCGGGTCATGCCGGAATACAAGGCAACGGGTGCGCTGATATCAGAGCCAAAGAAGCCGCCCAAGAACCCCTTCACTTCAGTACACATTTTACTATCAAAGATATTCGGAAAAGTATACTAAAATCTCTTCAGGATACGTACAATAGTCAATGGATTAATTCCCAATACCACTAGAAACAGTACAATCCTGCTGGCATCAAGCCTATATATCCTACACACATGTCTTCTCAGAACATTAAGATATTTACACGTCTTCGAATCGGTCACACTATAGCCACCCAGGTTCATATCCTAAACGGCACAGTCAAACCAGACTGCTCGACAACACGACAGTATGGTCATACACTAGAAATGCAATTCATCCTAACCTTGAACTTTCGAATCTACTCAACAACACAGATGACAATAGCATTAACTTAATTCGTAAATTTATTAAACTAACTAAATTAAAACTTTAACTCTTTGCGAAAACTATATATAAAATTATACTCCAATCAAACTCACACTACCCACTAATCTTCTAATGCTTCCAAAATTATCCTCTCCCATACTCTTGTATAGTTACTTACCTATATTATTACTCTAATTTAAGATACCATAAGCTGAAGGCCATGGCAGCCAGTGCTTATTTCGTTAGTGGAATAGTTATTAATAACTGTTACTCTTCTAAATAAATAAATAAATAATAAAACAAGCAGAAGCCCGCTCCTTCAGGCTTCAAAGGCACGTGAATGAGGAAGCTAGAAAATTTCTCTATACCTCAGACCTAATCCGAGGACTCCACCGAATTAAGCCACATGATCTCGCATGATGGCTCTTAACTTAAGGAAGGGACTATGAAAATCTCTTCACAAGTCTTTCTTTCTGTTACTGCTGTCTGCATTTATATGTCAAGTGTTTGGTACTGGGATTTATTAATTGAAAATCAGTGCTCACCTCACGCAATGGCCAATGTATGGCCTCCGTGGCGATCCTCAGAGAATTACAGAATCGTTGGGTTAAGAAATATTGTTACCGTTCGATACAATGTGAAGAAAAATCAAGACTATTACGCATCGTTCGCAAGTATTTGGTTGTTGTTATTGTTATAGTAGCACTATACTAAATCCTGCCAATGCGGTGTCCTACTAAACGTGCTGTTACAACAGGTTGGGTGCAGAGGCAGAGGGCTGTTAAGTGAGTAGCTTGATGGGTGAATAGGTGGTTAGTGTCGTGTGATGTGCCTTCACATCATGGACATATTCTAACTACACTTTATATGGGTTATATCAAGGTCGATTATGTATACTTAGGAGTTGAACTTACTACAACATCGAGAACATAATTGGGTCAAAGTTAAGCGGATCCCACGAGGCAACTGAAGCTCTTCATCTGCAATAGGTGGTGGTTGGACTGCGTGGTGCTTGTTGGACCCTAGCACAAATCCCTCACTGAGCGTTTTACTTTGCTCCTTAACTGGGCGCCCTGTCTAGTGCACCGTACTTCAAGTATTTGGTATTTCTGTGGCATTAACTTGACGTTTCCAAGGCTTCGTCTGCTCACGTGGCGGCGACACTTTTTGGCCACTTGACCAATCGTTTATTTTTTATAAGACTTAGTGAAATCGCTTAGTCAAAGCGCTGACATCCTACATGATGTCTACCAAAGGGTCTATGCGTGGCTTATTGCCAACCAGGCTAACCTAGCCTAACCTAGTGAAATCTTTGGTTTTTACACAGGAGATGAGAAATGATGCCTATAAACCAAAATAAAGCAAAGAAAGGAGCGGGTGGCTCCAGTATCGGCGAATATATAATTGGTCCACTTATTGATATAGTTATTATTTTTTTTTGTTTTTTTTTTCAAATAAAATTCTTCGCTAAAAACGCTACGAACTTACTCCCCAACCCAATAAATATCCACTGTTCGTCATCATCCTCCAATACAGAGCCTCTTCTTCCCTTTTTCCACACACATCTGGTTCCTTTCATATTCCTTTCTCTCATCGCCTTGTAGGGTATCACAATGGACGAATTTTTAATATTTGTCCAAATTGGTTCCTCGCAAGGGCAGTCATTCACCCTAATGGACAGAATACTTCACTCTTTCATTACATACTTAATTAAAATATATTATAATATTTTTTATTATACTATTGGTGGCATTTCAAAATCTCAAAATTTCAAAATTAATTACATGCAGAAGTTACAAGAAAAGTAAACTCGAAAGAATCGCAATTTTGAAATTTTCATACCTTCTTCGATATCAGAACTACAAAAAAGTATGCGTTATTCGAAATTCGATGAAAAAAGTATTGGGTATCTATTTCGACTACCCAATATTAGCAAGTACAGGTATGGAGGAATGGCTATACCCTTGCGAAGCTGCGTGCGTGTGAAAGTAAAAGAAAAACAGTTGCCCTATATTCGAAAGCTCTTTTCATTTATATTAAATGTTATCATTCCTTTAATTATTTCTGATTCCATACATCAACGCTCCTGTGTGCGCACTGTTTAAAAAATATGTATATATTATATTTTCCGCCGCCGTAGCCGAATGGGTAGGTGCGTGATTACCATTCGGAATTCACAGAGAGGTCGTTGGTTCGAATTTCGGTGAAAGCAAAATTAATAAAAAAATTTTTCTAATAGCGGTCGCCCCTCGGCAAGCAATGGCAAACCTCCGGTGGAATTTCTGCCATAAAAAAACTCCTCACAAAAAATATCTGCCGTTCGGAGTCGGCTTGAAACTGTAGGTCCCTCCATTTGTGGAACAACATCAACACGCATACCACAAATAGGAGGAGGAGCTCGGCCAAACACCTAACAGAAGTGTACGCGCCAATTATTTATTTATTTTTTTATTATATTTTCCGAAAACTTGGCATGACGCATTACTGTATATGTATGTATGTATGTTTGAAAGTAGGACCATTTAATGACCACTTCATATTCATTGGAACTTGCCTACGAGCAAAAGTACCTAGGTATGTATTATGTATGCTTGTATATTAATATGAATGCTTGCTCATTCAGTGAAGCGCAGGGGGAGAACAAGCCTGCTGCAAAGGATGCAAAATAATTTACGATTTTCCACACTTAACAACATCGAAAACAATACCAGTGAGCAAATGTATGCAAACATGCAAACACACATAGGCACATGTAATGGATGTAATGAATTTCCCTACATGACTGAGGGGGGCGAAGCGCAAGGTTGCAATGCGACGAATTCGTTTACAGCGGTTTGCAATTAATTAAATTTCATTTTACTTTCATGCTGGTAAAGAATACATGAATATTCGTGCATTGGCATATACAGATGAGTATAAAACTTGAAAGGATAAATGGAGGAAAATTGGAGGAAAAGTATATGTATATACAATGCTTCTCCCATACATAACACAGATTTGTATGCATGTGAATGTAATATAGGCATTGAGTGCGCTTCTTGGCCTTTTTTTTGGTTTTTTTTTTTGGTTCTGATTGTGAGAGAAAATCCATAGGGCCACATATGTATATGTACGCGTGCATGCCTTGAGCATCAATTACTTACGCAATGCATTGTGAATGTTTTAATTGTGTTTTTAAGGAATAAAGGAAGTAAAATAAGCATGCAAAGCTTCTGGCCTTAAAGCTATATACAACATTTGTTGTTACTTCTTACCACCTTTGTTGATAAAATCAGAGTGTTACTCTACGTAATTTTAAAACTGCTTTAATGCAAAAAAAAAATAACTTTTACAAAGTAAATTAGTACATTATTCAATATATGATAAAAAGTAAGCTTATCAAGGGGTATAGGGTGATTCAATATGGCTTAATGTCATAAATAAAACAATGAAATTTGTTATTATTAGTTCATGTTTTTTAGAAGGGCAAATTATCTACTCCTAAGAAATCCTATATTAGAGCACAAGAGCAGCCCCTTCCTTCCCTTCCCGGTTTTTGCCCTTGGTGTACGAGACGACTCGCCAAAGCCTCGTGTTGATGCCCGGATTCTGGGCACGTAGACAGGATAGGATATCCGCCGTAGACAGGTCTGGATCCGGAATCCAGCAGATGGCCTTCCTGAGGGGTACACTCTCCTCGCTGTAGACTGCGAAGCGAGTGGTCCCCATGGGGGGCACGTTATTGACCACGGTCACCTTTATGGTGCCGTCCTTTGTCTCATAGCCCTTCGCGTTGGCTTCAGGACCGGAGGCAATAACCCGACGCATCAGCTTTTGCAGACCCTAGTCATCAATAGGTATGAAAATTACCCCGTATTAAAGCACTTATCAACAGCTTTCATTTGATATCCATATTGTACAAACACATTCTAGGGTCCACGTTTTGGTCTCTATCTCGAGACCCTAGTCACGGAGCGGATGGAAATACTCTGAACTAAAGCATTCACCAACAGCTTCCATTTGATACCCATATTGTACATACACATCCGAAGGTTACCCGGGTCCACGTTTTGACCTATATCTCGAGACCCTATCTACCAATAGGTATCCAAACTATACGGAAACCATCTTCAATACCTACTTAACAATGTGTGTAAGTTTGGTTTAATTCGGTGCGAAGACACGGCGGGTCCACGTTTTGGCATATATTTTCAGACCCTAATCATCAATAGGTATGAAAATTACCCCGTATAAAGCACTTATCAACAGCTTTCATTTGATACCCATATTGTACATACACAACCAAAGGTTACCCGGGTCCACGTTTTGAACTATATCTCGAGACCCCAGTCACGGAGCGGCATGAAAAATACTCTGTACTAAAGCATTCACCAACAGCTTTCATTTGATACCCATATTGTACATACACGTCCGAAGGTTACCCGGGTCCACGTTTTGACCTATATCTCGAGACCCTATCTACCAATAGGTATTCAAACTATACGGAAATCATCTTCAATACCTTCTTAACATTGTGTGTAAGTTTGGTTTAATTCGGTGCAGACACGGCCGGTTAGCGAACACACACAAAAAGTTGACTTTATTTTACATATAAGATTTTTTTCAGTTTGTGTCCGAAAAATCCAAATATCTTACGGAACCCTATTTTTTTCCAAAATAAAATGTAATCCATGTTACTCCTGGATAATGTAGTTTTTGAATGGTGAAAGAATTTTTAAAATCGGTCCAGTAGTTTTTGAGCCTATTCGTTACAAACAAACAAACAAAGTTTTCCTCTTTATAATATTAGTATAGATTACCCTATTTGCAACCTCGGGGCATATTAATTTCTTATTCAGATGGAGGTGGTGGTTTTACTCAACTTCGGCTTGGGCGACCATAATAACTTTACGTGAATATCAAATTCAGATATAAAGTCATGCTGTCGAAGAAGGCTTTAAAATCGACAATGAGACGTTTCAACCCGATTTTTTCTGACGCGAGCATTTGCCAAAATTTAAAGCTCTGGAAATATGCGCTCGTTAGTAGGTTTACTAGGCGCGTTGATTGTCTCCAACCAATTCATTGGCAGTGGACTTTATTCCTGCACTCAATAAATTACTAATTCCACGACAGTTGGCAATATTACACTTTTTGAGAATTGGTTAGAGCACTTCCAGTTCCAGTCAGCAGCCAAGGTCTTATCCGAAACTTGAATTGTCAGCTCACAAATAATCAACACCGTTGGCAGTTTGTTTTCTTCCTGCTGTATCCTGGAACTTTTCGTCGTGAAATTGGTTTTCCGTGTCGAGTGGCAGAATTAATAGGTAACTGACTCATGATCTAACGTCTAAACAGAAAATCCTGGAGCTGTAGCCCTAGAATCTTGACATGGATGTACATCATGATAATAAGACCAATGATAACATGTGGAGCGGTTGCATAGACATCGAGAGTCACTCTCTGGAAAGTGCGCGTAGTACTAACTAAGCTTGAGCGCTTAGGATGCGTGTGCATCACGGGGGCGATGCAGGCCTGCCCTATAGTTGCAATGGAGCTGAGACTTGAGCTTCATATAGTTATTCAGTAATTAGCTAAGAGGGTACACCGTTGAATATTACGAGGGAAGGCTTCGGTAGAGTATACTAGTATACAATTCCCACTTACACAGCTACGCAGAGATGATATCTCTGAAGTCATCAAATTTGAAAAGAAGTTCAGAAATGAGTTGACGTCCATTTGAAAGGAAATTTCAGGAGTGTACCCTGCACTGGTACACAGATGGTTCCAAGATACCAGGAGGCATAGGCGCTGGGATATATGGCCCCAAAACCAAGTGATCTTTGGTAATGTGTAGCTTTCTAAGCATTTCCTATATGCAGAGATAAACTTACACTCAAGGCTCTGTCATCCTGTGAGATTAAGCCCTCACTGGTTCTTGAGAGCATCGAAAAGTGTCAAATTAGGATCACAAGACACAGGGGTAGAACGGGGAGCGAAGTAGCGGATGCATTGGCGAAAGGCTGCGACCACACCATTAATAGCACACAAACCTTTCCTTGCTATGGTTCAACACCTTCTAAAGGAGACGCTTTGAGCTGAAGAGCTACTGTTAAGGAAGATTCGCTGGCATCAAACTATGGAGCTACGCCAGGTGAAATCCTTACTAGGACGGCACAACTAAAAGAGGTTTAAAAAACTCCCAGCCCTCTCCAAGGATACCATTACAAGCCATTACAGGTGCGGTGTCATCTGTCCACGATGGGGATATGGCCCACTGATTCTCGTCGTTCCTGCGACCAATCCCAGGAGACTCCAACGCACCTTCTTCTTGAATGCAGTGCTATATCGCGAAGTAGGTTCAGACATCTCGACCAATTACAGCCAGAAGAAAGGCACATACACTCAGTCCAAATCAGCTCTACATATCCTGAGTTTAAAAAGGGAACTGGGTCTGGATGAGGTACAATAATGAGTAAAGGGCACAAAAGACTATGAAGTCGAAGTGCAAACTGCGAAGTAGTTTAATCTAATCCCGGATCAATGGTTCCTGACAACGTATATAAATCTTAGCTACAAAAAAAAGTTACCTGAGTAGTTGTTTGTTTCTTGAGTAGCTGTTGTTGCGTGAACATAACTCGCTTTGGTTTCCAAAGACAGCCTTCACCTTGTCGTAATGGCTATCGTTTTTGAATGATAGAATTTTCATTAATTAATATTTTGAATAGCCCGCTACTTAGGTAGATGTCACTTCTGAAGCAGTCATTTTTTGATATTTGACAAGTATAAACTACGCCATTAAAAAAACTCTAACGATACGCGCTTAAACAAAGTATTGAAATTATTAAAATTCACTATAAAAATGGTGAAAATTTGTTCGGTTCGTAAAACTCGAAAATTTTCGGGTCATCGTGAAGCACCTTGTCGGACCGCAATACAGAAATTGGTGACCAAATTCGAGCTTTTGGGACAAGTTTGTGATGTGAAGAATAAAACTCGTGCACGTCGCTCAAGAAGAGCCGAAAATATTGCTGTTGTAGCCGAAAGTGTTTGTCCATTCCTCGTCGTTCTTTGGAATTAGGCATTCCACAAACGTCATTACACCGTATTTTGCATAAAGATTTGGGTCTTAAGGCTTATAAAGTCCAGTTAACACAAGAACTCAATCCGGCCGATCATCAACAACGTTGTGTCTTTGCTAATTGGATCGTTGAAATGCATGAAAACGATGCGGAATTCCATAGAAAAATCATCTTGAGTGATGAGGCCCATTTCCACCTTGGTGGCTTCGTCAACAAGCAAAATTGTCGGATCTGAGGCTCAGAAAATCCTAGAGTTATTGTGGGAAAGCCTCTCTATCCGCAACGTGTGACTGATTGGTGCAGTTTATGGTCCGGCGGAATCATTGGACCCTACTTTTTCGAAAATGAAGCTGGAACAACAATTATGGTGAATGGATTGCGCTATCGAGGGATGATTAACGATTTTTTATGGCCGGAATTGGATGTTATTGATCAGGACAACGTTTATTTTCAACAAGACGGCGCTGCGTGCCACACAAGCAACGAAACCATTGATCAGTTTCGGCAGTAACACCTCTTATTGGACAACTCTTCAGTACTATATTTTTCGATATTTTGACATATACTCCGGACTTTAACTAAAATGTATTAGAAGGAAAACTTTTCGAAATATCTCAGTTCGGTCGTCTTATAGCGGGGTAGTTGTTTTAACCCTTAGTCAAAATTTGATTAAGTAAGCATTGAATTTCAGAGATAATCGCTGTCGGATGCTTTCAGGTCTCAGTGCTTTTCTAAAATACTTTATTCTGCATGCATTGCACCTTGAAGCAGTACAAAAGTGCTTAAATTCGTCTGGGACTTGTCACCCCCCGCCTGTAGGAGCACGAAAGTTTTTTTTTTTGAACAATTTTTGTTTATTCCTATCCTTTTGCCAATTACGTTTAATTTTGCGTGATTTTAGATCCAATTAATATCTAATGTGAGTACGAAAAATAACAAATACGACTACTGTCTCTTTCAGAAGGCATTAAAAAGAAATTTTTGCAATATTTTGCCGTCAGTGCCATTATAACAGTGAAAATCCCATCAAATTATTTCCATTCAATCCAGAGATTATCACTTTTAAGCAGATATACAAAGTTTTTAAAAATGTCTTAACACTAACTGCACGAGTATTCTGTCCCGAACAGTGTTGCGAGTAGTGACAAAAACGCCAAAACCAATAAAAAAGGAAATATCTAGTTTTGTTACAAAGATAAGGGATATCAAAAATTTTAATTAAATTTTCCTTTTCAACTCGAGAAAATAATGCACTGAAATTATTGAAATTTATCATGCAAATGGTCGATTTTTATGAACAACATATCGCAAAATTCCTGATTTTTTTGCTGCAAATAGTCGTCCGAATGAGTTGACAATGCAAAGGTTGGTGAAAAAATCTGAAGAAGCTGGTGTTGGCAAGGACAAAAAAAGGAGTGGCAGACCAGAAACTGGATGTTCTGCTGAGAATACTCCTGCTGTGGCGCAAAGTGCTAATTACCCTGTCGGAAAATATAAAATTCTGGAAAATGACGTCGTACGTCAATCATATTTGAACTAAACTGCTGTATATACCTATGTATATATAATTGGCGCGTACCCGCTTTTTGAGTGTTTGGCCGAGCTCCTCTCCCTATTTGTAGTGCGCGTCTTGATGTTGTTCCACAAATGGAGCGACCTACAGTTTCAAACCGATATTTTTATGAGGAGCTTTTTTATGACAGAGATACACTCGGAGGTTTGCCATTGCCTGCCTAAATTAAAGTGTGAAGAGAATTTCATCAAAATCGCATAACTGCTGAATTTTGATGTGAGTGATAAACGTTGCTGAGCACTAATCCCCCACATTTTCCAAATTGCTGAGTTTTTAATTTAACGAATATAAATATGGTGTAAATCCCATCAAAATCGAATAACATTCTTTTTTCGTCCACACAAGGTGCGACAACAAACCTATTTTAACCATTCTTATTTATATTTGTATATTTTTTACTGCAATTAACATTTTTGCTAAATTTCAGCGAAGTAGGAATATGTTAATTATTTTTGTCAAAAGGTTATATGGAGTCGTAACACTGTGCGATAGTCTGAAAGTTTAGTTACAAATATATCGGGTGATTTTTTGCGAGCTTGACAACTTAAAATGATGGTGCAAAACAGAAATTTGTTGGAAGTATTTTTTTTATTATAATCTGGTAAATATTATCATGAAATTTATTTTCTGATTATGATACACGGCAGATGTGCACCGCGGTTTAATTAAACCCTTTTCATGGAACCAAATGTTGTGAATGTCTACCTGTTTACATTTTGGAGACAAAAATTCAGTGAGCATGTCCCGATAGCGCCTCAGCTCCTTCATGGTTTTTGAAAGAAATAAGAGGCGGCCACCGTTCGTGCGTGACTACCGTTCGGAAGACGTAAGTTCGAAAGTCCGTAAAACACCAATTTGAAGAAAAAGTTTTTCTAATATCGGTCGCCCCTCGGCAGGCAATTGCAAACCTCCGAGTGTATTTTTGCCATGAAAAAGCTCTTCATAAAATATATTATATCTGCCGTTCGGAGTCGGCTTAAAACTGTACATCCCTCCATTTGAGGAACAACATCAAGGCGCACACCACAAATAGGAGGAGGAGCTCTGCAAAATACCCAGAAAGGGTGTACGCGCCAATTATGAAAAATAACTAAAGGGGTCGATGATGCCCCCAGCTTGTAAAACTCACGTGAAATGGACGTAGTGCTCTATGAACTCCGCTGACAGATTTTTTGACGTAAAACTTCTTAGGCGTCGATGGACGAGCGAGAATGGAGAGTAAATTTTCAAGGCCATGCAACGTTTTGGGCATTTGCGTTCCGCGAGAGAGAAAAAAGATATAATGTGGAGGAAAAGGACAGAGAGAGCTATACATTATATATATCTTAGATACACTTTAGGCTATTTGTACTGAGTTCTTCCTTGTGGTTGTTAATTTCTAGTGAGAAATAACACTGCCTAGTTTTGGGCGCTTGTTTGTTGGAGCAAATTTGTAAGAAATATATTTTTGGTGCCTACTTTTTGGCGTTATATTTCCTTGGTGCCTACTATTTGGGGCGTTTTTTTGGTCCCAATTTTTTTGGTGCCTACTTTTTGGCGTTATATTTCCTTGGAGCCTACTGTTTGGGGCGTTTCTTGGTCCCACTTTTTTTGGCGTTTTTTTTTAGCCTACTTTTTAGCGCTTATTTCCGCTTCCTGGCTAGTGTTTGTACGTACTATAAAGTGCTAGCCATTCCGGTGTGTGATTTATTGGTATTGGCTTGCGGTAATTTGTGCCGTTGCTGCGGTCCTGGAATCGCTGCGTTTGTGCGGGTGATAAACGCTCGGAGTAGTGCGCGTTGTTGCCATGGTTTGGTTCCGGCGTTTACTTACACTGATCGACCTTCTCCGCTTTTTGTAAACTTTGTCTATTTGTATTCTCTGCAAATGCTGTGAAGTTATTTAAATATATATTCTCTCTCTCTCCCTCTCTCTCTATCTCTCTCTATCTCATTTTCTCTCTATCTCTATATCTCTCTGTCTCATTCTCTCTCGGGTCTCTTTCTCTTTCTTCGTCTGCCTTGAAAGTTTCAGTTCTGTTATGTGTTCTACGCTATACGCACTTTTTTTTAAGTTTTTCAAAGTTTAAGTTTTTTCTGGCGTTAACCGATTAATGATAATGTGCTAGACTTAAGTGAACCACATTTATCGATATCTATAATTCTCAAGCAGTTAAAACAAACACCCGATACATATATGCAGTACCTATGTATATATTTTGTGTGCTTATAAATGCATTTGCCAAGCCCGGATTGAAATAAGAGCTTAACTAATGGCAAACTTTTGTGAAAATCATTCATTTCCCATATTTGCTCTATTGCTGGCGCACTCAAAACATGGACAGTAAAGTCAACAAGCCAGCCTGCTGCAACAATGAAGCAATTTGCAATTAAAAGCAAAATGTAGTTTCGTAGCAATAACGCGTTAAAATTCGGCTTAATTGTTGGCGCGATTGCTGTACGCTTGCGATTGAACGCAAAAATATTTCAAATGCATAATTTATAACAATTTCGGAAAATTGTGCGAGCGTTGCTGCACACACACACTTGCGACTATGTGCACGAGTATGTGTGTACGCATGCTATTATTTATGACGCTTATACGAAGTTAAAGTATGTATGCAAGTTTATCAGCATGCACTTGTATGTATGTACGAGAATTTATCATCCAACAGCTACGCGCTTTGTTTGTGCAAATGATTTCTGATACCAGGCCGAACACATTAGAGCCAAATTTATGCTGGATGCGGTCAGATAGCGCCATATTTCATGTAATTTTGCCAAATGCCTACACTTTATCTGGAATGCCGGCATACTGTATTGATTTCTACTTAGTTATCGAAGCGTGTAAACCTTTGCATCTGGGCAGCTGATAAAACATATTCATCAAGTTCGAAGGATACCTAAAGTTTGAGCGGTAATAAATATATATTTGTTTTTTTAATTCGTTGTAAATAAAATTTACGAACAACAGTATTCACAAGGGAAAATATTATGGAATTTTATCTTATATTATAAATACCTACCTACATACATATATTTGCTGCATAGATGAAAATACGGGAAATTTAATTAAATTTTAACCAAAAATTAATAGTTTTCACGATGCTCCAAAGCAATGCCCAATTTTCAAACCAAGGCGGAGTTTTGAAGCTTACTTAACCAGAGTCTTAGAAATTCAACGCCACACCGTCAATTCAGCTTCATAATATCGGGTGTTTTTTAGCTGCATGAGAACTATCGATACCGATAATTTTGGTTTGGCAGCTGAGTATAGTAAACTGTGTTCTGTTCAGTAAAGTTTATTTGAATCGTTTAACCCCAAAATAAATCTGTTCAGGAAGTTCATAGAGCACTTCGTCCATTTTACGTACGGTTTACACGCTGGCGGCAACATTGTTCCTTATTTCTTTCGAAATGAGGAAGGAGTTGATGTTACGGTGAATGGCGTGCACTATCGAGCCTTTTTTTGTGTTGGGATAAGCTAGCAAATACAGCAGTCAGACATCATGAAGTCGATTGTATTGCACTCAGGTTCCCTTTTTAACTGTCTTTAAATCTACCCGACCTCCGAAGAAATCTTAGTTGATCTTGTGGAGCCAAAGGGGTCGCTTCTTAACACATCATTGCCAAGGACCTCAAGCCTAATTCGAGCAGAGGTCGAGCAGACGCACAGGAAGTGGTCTGCCGTCTCATCGTCTTCTTCACATGCTGGGCAGAGTGTACTATCTGAGATGCATACCTGTTTCATGTGCTCCGCTCATAGAAAGTGGCCCATTATCCAGATTACTAAATAAGTAATAAATTAGTGTTTTGTACTATCATTTTAAGTTCTCAAGTTCTCTAAAAAACATCCGATATATGCGGAATTTCATGCACCACGACTTAGAATGTGAAAACATAATTCTCAAGAAATAAGTGGTAAAAACCCAAATTACTGGTCTAAACTTAGCTTTGCGATCATTTATCGGTATTCAGGAACAGGAAAATTGAGCAAGCCTATGGTTGTTATGTACAGCTTATCAGGAATTCAATTCTTTCGGCCACACGTGAATACCAATTTAAGATAAACTTATTATCAAAGTGAAATTAATCCTTTCGACACTACTGGGATTTGTTTCAAAATTTTTTTGTTGCCTTAAAAAATTCTATTGGGATTTTATATTACACAGGAAATGTTTATTGGGATTTTATGTCCCGGAATAAATGCATGACTTTCAGATTTCTGAGTATGAAGTATATACATTTTTAGCTTAGTTTTTCACTATGAGCAGAATTTATAGTTCAGACTTATTGGAAATAAAATTTCGTCCCAGAAAGCGTTAATGATTGGAAGCATTCGCATACCAAAGTAGAGGACAAAGTACTACTTCTACAATATAAACAAATCCAAAACAAGTAAGAAAGAGTTAAATTCGGCCCGGGCCGAACTTAATATACCCGCGCACATTTTAGTAAAATGTAATTCAGACAGGCTGTTCTTTTTCGGAATTATAGAGGTAATAATAGAAAACAACAGCTACTGCTTACACGATCAGAGGGATGGACTTAAATTTAGTCTTAACATATAAAAAATTCGGCGTGATTTTATTCCATTCCAATAATTTGTAACATATGTGGGATCCAAATGAGTTGGGGAGCATCATAATCAGTTCTAAATGTACGTTCACATATGCAGTAGTTAGCAATAAATCAACAAAATTAATCTACCCGTTCCCAGCTGTCAATAGCTGAAAGATTTTTGTGTCATTGGTACAAAAAAGAGTTTCGAATAAAGAGCTCATATCGAATTTGGTTTTAAAATCGATCAAACGTTTACCGAAACATTTTAATTGATAAAAAAAGTTTATGGCGATGATAAATATCGCGTACCAGAGTTCATGAGTGGTTTGCATGTTTCAGAGATGTTGTGAGGGCTTAAGGTATTAGTCTGGTAACTTATTTTGAAAATTTCGAATTTCGGTTTTTTACATATTTTGAAAGTGCGATATATTGGTAATATACTGTACAAATTTTAGACCGAAATTCGAAATATTGACGAAATTATAGCACATACATGAGAGCGGCTCGTACTTATAAATAATCAATTGCTAAAACTTTAAACGCGTTTTTCTCAATACAACGTTTTTCCAAATGGCCGTCGTGAAACCAAATTTTCTATCTAACGGAATGAGCTGAAATTTAGATATGTTTTTCTACACATCAATAGTTCTGGCGGGTAGTAGATTTAATTTATTTCGTCTCTAACTTTCCATTTTTTAGTCCGATTTCTACTTTAAAAAAAGGCAATTTTCTTACGAAGTCCGCCATTTTGTTATTTTTTGTCCAAATCATTTGATCTTACTACCCGCCAGAACGACAAGCACACTGATTAATAAGCAATTTGTTTTTTCTGATTTAGATAACCACAAGTGACGAAATCACGCCGGCCAGCCACTGTACCTCTTTTTTTTTGCCGCTTGCTGCAGTGTACAAAAATAGTATCAAAACATTAAACAAAAAAAAAATTTTTTTTGTACACCTTCTGATACCTTTAATAATATATCAGAAAATCAAACCGATTGAATTTTATTTTCCCTTCCAAAAAATGTCCCAAATATGGCCTCAAAAAACGTGTAAGTTACCAGACTACTACCATAAATGACCATGAACATGCGGCCCGCTCAAAATCTGTAATCACCGAAAACTCCATCGGAATTGTTCGCAAATTTTTCAAAAATTAACCGAAATCATCGTTGAAATTCATGGAATTGGAGTTGAGTATCTCCAAAACACCGACTTATCGTATTTGAACTAATCACTTGAGTCTACGGAAGAGGTGTGCTTGTTTCATTCCGCAGAAGTTAACTGAGGACCAGACTCTCTGATTAGTTCAACATTCGAAAGACCTCATTAAAGAGGCGAGAAAAGACGAAAACTTCCTCTAAACTATTGTAACTGCTGATGGAAACACCACCACCATGAATCTGAAATTAAGCGTCAAAGTGCCGAATGGACGGCCCCAGACGAGCTACCACCCAAAAAATCGCGTTTGGAGAAGTCAAAAATAAAGTCGACTTGTTTTTACCAAGAGAATTGTCCACAAGGACTTCGTGCCAACGGACCAAACCATCAATGGAATTTTCTATTTCGGTGGTTTGAAGCGTTCATTGCATCGCATTCGTCGTCTTTGCCCTGAATACCGCGAATGAGGAAGCTGCGAATGCGCGATCTTATCGATTCACTCTTGAGACTAATTTTTTGACTAAAAATCGCATTTTAACGATCAATCACTCACCGTATTCGCTTGATATGGCTCCCTGTGACTTCGACTTATTCAGAAAATTACATTTGGCCAGTACCTAGATACCATCTAAGAGGCTTGTATCGACATCCCTATGGGCATTCCGGTCAATGACCAGAAACACTCATTCGAAAAGCTTTTAGATCGCACAAAACCGTGTATCAAGACCAGAGGGGACTATTTTGAATAAATGAACTCGAAGTTATCAGAACAAAGACTATCGCTTATATTTTAGCTCAGACTTGTTTATTTTGAACTTCATCTTGTATATTAACACTTTAAACAAAATCAGCAATGTCGACGAAATTGTAAACGGAACATTCTACAGATTCTACAAGCTGCTAGGTTCGGGACTCCATTAACTGAGCAGCAAATTTATCAACACAGATATCCAGTAGATATAATTGAACTAATGAAAGAAAAATGTAAAACCAGAAAAATATGGTAGCCAATCAGGCCTATCTCTTAAAACTGAGTTAAACAGGTTGACCAAAGTGGTGAAATTCCAGATATACCTTCTGCTCAAATATGAACGAGACGTTATCAATAAAACGGTCCGCGGATGGCATATGGCAAAAATAATTTTTTTTGTTTTTTGGTAGGACCGTTATAAGCTTACATGGCAAATTTCAGCGTGATATGTCACATAGTTTGGTTTCTGTGCTACTGTAAATAAGTCAAGCTCGAGTGTGTTCTTCGAATTTAACTATGGAAATTCAAGTTGAACAAAGAATTTGTTTGAAATTTTGTTATTCCAACAAAATTTCGGCTTCAGAAGCCTTAAAAATTTTTCAGACAACCTATGGGGACTCTGCTCTATCGCGTGTACGTGTTTTCCAGTGGTACAAATCATTCAAAGAGGGCCGTACATCGGTTGAAAACTTGCCTCATGAACGTCGTCCAGCAACATCAATAAACGACGAAAACATCGGAAAAGTAAAGGAAATTGTGCTTGAAAATCGCACAAATCGCAAAGTCGGTTAACGCTGAATATTATTTAGACGTTTTAAAGCGTTTGCACGAAAACATTCGTCTTAAAAGGAAGGAATTGTGGGACAACAAGTCATGGTTCTTGCATCACGATAATGCACCAGCTCACACATCACGTCTTGTTCGCGGTTATTTGAACAAAAATAATGTTAATATCGTTCCGCAAGCACCGTATTCGCCTGATATGGCTCCATGTAACTTTTTCCTGTTTCCCAAGCTCAAGTTGCCGCTCCGTGGAAAACATTTTGAGACAATTGAAGTCATAAAAGAGAATTCGAAGAACACACTCGAGCTTGACTTGTTTACAATAGCACAGAAAACAAACTATGTGACATATCACGCTGAAATTTGCCGTGTAAGCTCATAACAGTCCTGCCAAAAAACAAAAAATTTATTTTTGCCATATGTCATCCGCGGACCGTTTTATTGATAACGTCTCGTTCATATTTGAGCGAAGGTAAGACCATAAAAATAAAACATTAAATATAAAACTGCAAAACTTATCAGCGCAGAAAACTTCGGATTACTTACTCTGGCAAACTATGGCTTGCATGAAATGACCAGTCTTGCACAATCTCCCAATCAAACAACTTAATTGTAATCAAGCATGGTGAAAGGCGATCGGGATATGGCTGAGTTGCTCGCACAACAACTTCAAAACATCTTAGAATCACATGGAAAGGAAAGAAGTTTCTTGCCTCCTCTCACTGTCCAAGAATCTTTTGAGATTGAAAATTTTGCCTTTGATGATGTCGCCACGATCATAGGTGGTCTGCTAAAATATATAATATATCACCCAAAGCATTAGGAAAACTTGAAATACAAATAATGCTTGATATACAAATATACGAGTATGCCAATGCACCGGAAGTTTTCTGAAATTGAAATGATTCGTAAGCCGGGAAAAAAGCCCAATGAGGTCACATCCTGCAATAATAATCGTCCAATAATAAAACTAATTCAGAAGATGTGTATAATTTAGTAGTTACTGAATTAGTTGTCGAACTACTAATTTTTAAAAAACTTTGTTTCATCGCTAAATTATGACTCAAAAACTATCGGCTATGAAATGTTTGTTACAGAAGTATGCATATCTTTTTCCGTTTTCAGTTATATTAAGGCATTAAAAAGTACTTCAAAAGCAAGAGAATACTCAAAGGAGACACACCTAAAAAAACACCGAACACCATACATTTCACATTTTAAGATTTCTATTCAAGTGAATAAAAATTTACCCAAAGTTTACCCACAGCTTTGATAAAATTGCCTACCCTCCATGCGGGCATAGCACAGCGAGCGTAGCTGTTTACTTGAACTTCTGTCATTTTTAAAACCGACAAGCGTCACCTTGAAACGATAGCTAACGGTTCTAGTTGAAAATGTGCAACCGCGGTTTTAAGTAGGGGTTATTTTTGCACGTTTTAGCCGCAAAAGTAAAAGTTTTAAGTTTGAGTTTCAAAAACGTTGCCCTAAGCAGTTGACATTTTGCCTGCGAAATAGCAACGCATACACGCATTCATCTACTTAAGATGCACCATGCACCTACACTTTTCCATGGCGCACTTGAAGGCATTTCAGGCAAGTCACTTTGGTAAAGAGCAATGATGAGAGGGTATGTAGACAGCCAGGGTATTCGTTTAGGGGATGCGCTTTTTTGCATAATATTATGATATGAAACTTTTGAAAACTTGCGAATTGTGTATATTTATAACCAAGTTTAGTGAGCAGTAAGCGCCAATATCTTTTGCTAGTCTGCAATGGTGTGGGTAAAAAGTGCTTTTAATTGGTGTTGAAGTTTTCACGTTTTCTGTTCTTAAAAACTAATCTGGTTGGCAGTGTCTCATTGAATTTAATCCTAAAAGAAAATATTGTAGGCATTAAGGTAATTTTCCAAGCTGAACCCTAAAAAATTGCTTACATTCAACGAAACATGATCTAACTTTTGCTTAAAATAAATAAATCTGGTTGATTAGCTCTAAATTTAATTTCTCTTTAATTTTACAACTAAGACTGCCAAACACCGCTTCAAAATAAGATGACGATAAGATGAACGATATGGGCCTGTACAAGCTTAAATTTCGCGTTGATCGGTAGGCAGTAACTTATGTGATGGTCATAGGGGTCCTAAGGTGTAATATTATATTTATATCATTGATACGCTGTACTTAATGTGGGCTGCGCAAGGCTAGCCAGGTTAGGTTAGGTTAGCCTGGTTGGCAATAAGCCACGCATAGACCTTTTGGTCCCTAGCGATACCAGATGTAGACCGACCTCTATGAATACCTAAAGTGGACATCATGTAGGATGTCAGCGCTTTTGGCGAATCTAAGTAGGGCTGGGAGCTCCGCTTTGAGACGTCTTCCAGACCCTCAAACAGTGGGGCTCCCAGGCATCTTAGTCGCGTTTGTAATAATGCCGGACAAACGCACAGAAGGTGTTCTAAAGTGTCCTCAACATCCTCTCTGCATTGTCTGCATTTTTCCGTGTTAGCAATCCCTATCTTGTACGCATATGCAGCCAATAGATTGTGGCCTGTTAGCATACCTATGATAGTTCTGCATTCCTTTCGCGAGAGCGTAAGTACGAATTGAGTCAGTTTTTTGTCGTTAGTTCTACACATGACTTTTGCTGTTTTGCATGTGGTCAGGTTAGTCCACCTAGCTTTCACTTGCCTTTTCATGTGGTCGTCCATTTCGTTGTATATTGTGTTTAGCGGTTTTGGTATGTCGTTCTCTTGTTCAAATGGTAGTCTAACAGCACTTTTTGCTATCTCACCTACTATTTCGTTCCCCATAATGCCTTTGTGACCAGGTACCCAGTAGATATGCAGCCTATTGTTTCCGGCTAGTATAAGTAATTCAAACGAAAGCTGAATGTCGTCGAATACAGTATCGAAAACTACAATACAAAAAATTTAGAAGTACTAAAATGGTCAGTCGTCATTTAGCTTTAACGTGACTATCGAGCAATTGTGATTAGACCTGAAGATATTTTCATGCATTTATGGCAATTTTACACGATTTGCTACGTTCGAATTTCCATTTCTTGACAAAAGTTGGTTTTGAGCGTCTGGTTGCTTATCAGAGTACACCCGTCACTTTAAGTAACCTCACAGAAATAAGTGTGTGACCATTAAATCAGGCGATCTCGCTTGCTAGTGTTTGTCACAAATACTTGGGACCTTTCAGCCCAGGTCTAAGAAAGAAGTTTTTTTATTCAAAATTAGCTTTACTCATCAACGTAATTTTCATTCCAGCGTCGCTCTAACATTTCAACACCACTTTTGTAGAACGAATTATCTTTTGCCTCAAAGTAGGTCTCAGTTTCAGCGATAACCTCTTCAGTCGAGTGAAATTTCTTATCGGCGAGCAGTTTTTTTTCAGGTCCGCGAACAACCTGTAATCACTGGAAGCCAAATCTGGTGAATACGTTGGATTTTGGAGCAATTTGAAGTTCAATTCATGTAGTTTTGCCATTGTTTGATTGACTTGTGACACGGTGAGTTGCCTCGATTTTGGTCAACGGTGAGCAAACGCAGCACCCACTTTGAATAGAGCTTTGTCATAGTAAAATGCCCATGCAACATACAGCCAACACCTTCTTTTGAAATCTTTACGCTGTCAACTAACTCATGCAATTTCACTTATTGATCATTCAAAACGATTTTGTGGATTTTTTTAATGTTTTCTTGTGTTACCATATCATTCGGATGTCCACTGTGTTGTGCATTATCGGTGTCTCTATAACCACGCGACCGCGTTTGAGGTCAGCAAACTATCATTTTATTGTTCTTTCTGATGGAGCAGAGTGCCCATAACACTTTTCAAGCCATTAAAACACGAAATTTTTTTTTATCCTTTGTTTTGAAAATAACAAATGTAGCGTCACTCTTAGCACAATAACTCACGAATTGACGAAGAGAATATCATAAAATTTTAACAGCTGTCATTTTAAGGCTGGCACTAACTGAAAAAGAGGTGAATGCTATAAAACATCATCTATGCTATTAAGTTCGGGTCTTTACAGCCCATGTGTTAAATGGTAGTCAACTCAGGCTCCCCTCTATACTTTCTCTGCAGACTTACTCCCACTAAGCTTACCAGCAATTGAAAATGAATGGCTTATGAAGTTTTGGACAGTTAACTTTATTTATTTTACGCAATTAAGGTATAAGTGCTTTATATTATACACCAAACCAGTTCTTAAGTATTTAAGTATTTGGCCCCAACGCCAAGCACACAAATTAAATTCAAAAATGTATCAGTTTTATACCGCCTCTGAATGACAGATATGTAATTTTTCATAACAGATACACATGGGCGTCCATGGTTAGAACCAACTTTTTACCTCCTGGTCATCGAACCTGGTAGTCGAACCGAATGTAAGTCACGCAGAAACTACTTGAGTAACTGATTTTTAAGATTATTTGTATGCTAAACTTCTTCAGCTCTCCATTTGAAGCTTCATATTTCAAAATTTAAATGTGTGCTTGGTGAACATTGACAATTACATAGGTATGCGTATTATATACGTGCGAGTACTTAGTAACCCATGTTTAGTATAGTTCATTGTCATGCTCTGAATCTTCCCATATTTACGGCATTCACAACAGTTTTCAAAGAAAATATTTCCATTTGAATACCAAGTATTTTTTCCATTTTCGTTTTTTCAAGCAAGCACTGACAATTCCTATAGAAATGCTAATACGGCAACATGTGTTACTTCGGTGCGTGAAGCGGGAACACTGTGTCCTTCTATGTACGCCATAAACCGTTAAGCGAACAATTGTAGTAGTGATTGCATTGCCCTTTAGGAGACTTTGTTTTGCAAAATTTTTCGCATTTAGTTTTGTGCCCAAATACACCACACGAAATAATTGTAAGACCAGCTTAATTTCTTACATTTTGTAGCCGAATCGGTTAGAGCGTGACTACCATTCGGAATTTGGAGAGAACGTAGGTTCGTACCGGTCACCCCTTGGCAGGCATTGGCAAACTTCCGAGTGTATTTCTGCCATGAAAAAACTCCTCATACAAAAATATTTGCCGTTTGGAGTCGGCTTAAAACTGTAGGTCCCTCCATTTGTGGAACAACATCAAGACGCACACCACAAATAGGAGGAGGAGCTCGGCCAAACACCTAAAAAGGGTATAAGCGCCAATATATATATATATATGGTGAGAGTTCCAGTGAGGCCATTTTAAGATTGCTATGTTTTTCGCTGCAAAATTCTTTTTTTGCTTTGAGAGCATGAAGAGATGTGTTGCCGTGCTGGCAAATCCACCCCTCATAGAAGTTATCGTAACAAAAAAAGTAACAAATACTTCATCTAGAAATTCTCTGACAATATCCATTTCGGAGAACGGCAAACATTTGCCGACACTAATGGCTGCCCGAACCACAACAGAGTCCTAACCAAAATTAGGAGCCACTCGCGCCTCCTTTTCCTTCCGCTTATCATACCAGTATATTTAAGAATTATTCGATTCAACCAGAATCTTTTTTCATCGGGAAAAATTACTCTTTCCCATTAATCTTCCCAAAATTGGTATTTTTTGCAAATGTCAATCTGGTCCGTTTGTGTCGTGCGGTTAACTTAGGTTTATATACTCGTTTTATATACTCTAACCTGTAATCTGGTTGAAAAATTTGTTGCACACGGCGAATAGTAACTTCCTAATTAAGTGTATGTTTGCTTTCAGTAGGGCCATTTGATTTATTTATAGCCAAATGTTTGATTTCCCGAACATTGCAAGCGCTAAGTTTTGGTTTTGTACCGCTTCTCTTAGTGCATCTATACTTTTCTTTGAAATGGGAGTTACACAAGCAACGAAACCATTGATCTTTTACGGAAAAAGTTTCCGGACCGTGATATCTCTCGAAGAGCTGATCTTGTAATTTAACACCTTGTAACTATTTTCTTTGGGGCCACGTGAAAGATAAGGTCTACGCCAACAGCCCAGGGTCGATTCCAGACATCAAAGATGGAATTCGTGAGGCTATCAAGGGCATAGGACAGCTACTTTGCAATTCGGTTAGGAAAAATTTCATGAAAGGCTATTGTCCTGTAAGCGTGGCTGCGGTGATCATTTGCCTGATGTTACTTTCCCTTTATAATGAAATAACCATCCGATCATTTATATTATGAAATAATATGTTTGGAAAAACCTATATAATAAATTTAGCGTAATAGCTTACATTGCACACTTTAATGTTAAAAACAATGGCTATTTTCTTATAACCTTCTCGCTTTTCACAGAACAAGAATTTGCGCGTTACAAAAACACCCTCCATAAATGCGAAATAATTTTCGTTATGATATACCATTTTAAACATACAATCAACGAATCGATATTGGAAGATTGTTCTATTATTGCTATAGTAGAGATCATCATAATCAGCATGGTCTTATATTTTTTTCGTGCGGTGTATATACGCACTCGTACTTACATCTATGGTTCATGCAATAATTTTTCCCGTATTGTTCTGTTTTGTAAAATGAATAATTTATAGAGCTGCAATTGTTGGTGCAATATTTTTTCATTGTGACATTTTTATTGCATACATATGTAGTACTTTCCGAATTTGAATTTTATTTCTTGCCCCAAAAGCGCCCCGTCATATATCTTTTACACTTCTTTTCTCGAATCAAATATTGTGTCCATAAAGTATTATGAAATTTTGAAAAGCTACATAAGAGATCGATTTTTCATAAAATTTGAAGACGAATATTCCGGTGACAGCTGAAGTACCGCAAGCCAGTGTACTAGGTCTGCTTTCATATATTATTTACTCGTACACCGCAGATGTGCCAACCGCGTCAACACATAACGCAGTGAGAGCAATATTCGCAGATGAGACTCTATTAATGGCAATAAAGAGTAACGAAAAATAGGCAAGTTTCACACTTCGAAAAAGTAATAAGCTATGACAGTAAAATGGTTTGATGAATGGGGTGTAGAAGTTTATAAAGACAAAACTATACAAAATATATACACAATCGAAAAGTCATCAAAATGTAATCTTACTCTAAAAAAAGGAATCAAATAAAAATCTGCCCAGCAGCAGAATATTGGGATGGCAACTAAGTAATTGCGGATTTTTTTAGAAAATCAAAGACAATTTTTTCATGGAACTAAATAACTTGACGCTGTTATGTATTGCCCATTTTAATCAATTACCTTTTGCCCCAATTACCTATAATCCCACGTTCATAAAACTTCTGGTTTTTATTAGCCAGAAATTGAATCAGTTACGATTTGCCATCATCATCATTATTGAAATTTTTACCATTCTAGGAGTTTCGTAAAGATCGAAACAAAAAGTAATCAGA
This sequence comes from Anastrepha fraterculus, assembly GCA_037575425.1. Classification (NCBI taxonomy): domain Eukaryota; kingdom Metazoa; phylum Arthropoda; class Insecta; order Diptera; family Tephritidae; genus Anastrepha; species Anastrepha fraterculus. The sequence goes on from JAYXIM010008014.1 coordinate 39,166, forward strand.
TGGTGCAAGGTCAGGACTATATGGTGGATGTGGCAAAACATCCCAACCAAGCTCCAATAATTTTTGCTGAATGGCCAAAAATGTGTGTGACCTTGCATTGTCATGATGGAATACAATACTTTTTCGATTTGTCAATTCGGGCCACTTTTCTTCAACTGCATTGTTTAATTTCGTTATTTGTTCAATGTAGACAGCAGAATTGATCGTTCGATTGGGTGTTAAGAGTTCAAAGTAGACAATTCCTTTGTACTCCCACCAAACTGATAACAAAACCTTCTTTTGAAGAATGTCAGCATTTGATGTTGTTTGAGTTGGTACACCTGGTCTGATACACGAATCATTTTTGATCGCCAGTTATCAGTCGTTTTAAAAATGCATCATTTTCAATACGTTTCTTTAGCAAGTCGCAGCTTTTAATGCGTTGCGTTAAATGCGTTTCTGAGGAACCCATGTATCGAGTTTTTGAACATATCCAAGCAGTTTTAAGTGATTTTCAATGCATGAAGCTTCTCTGCAATCTCACGTGCTGTACTGTGACGATCATCATTCAACTGGACGACCAGAGCCTTTTTCATCCTTGAGTGAAAAATTACCAGAACGAAATTTGACCCTGCCGTTCTTTTAAGGGGTTATATACCTTGTGTTGGACTATATATAAAATCGAAAAATTGTTTATGCTATATTCGAAAAGTAAAACATCTTAAAAATATAAATTCAAAAAATGATAAAGAGCGGAGCATTAGAACGAAAGTTACAGACCGTGGAAGCGCGCGATCTTTCTTGGAACGAGAAGTGCACGCAAAATTTTAGACGCGATTATCTCGAAGTCGTGTTTCTTGAAAATTACCGTCGCGGTGATCATTATTTATCGAAAAACTATTTGACCGATTTGCATAAACTTTTTTTTAATTATTCGAAGTTACAACCTCGTGAATCTGAACGCTTCACTTTTTATAAATATTTGCATAGTTCGCTGGAATTCATTTTTTTTTATTTTTCAAGCCCTCAAACATCGTTTTTTTGGTGCAAAGCGGTTTTCATATCGATACAAGTTTTTTTTGGGTAAATAAACCGTTCAGATTCACAAAAAAACATTTTTTTACAATAATCATTTAATTTTTTTGATTTCAGTTGAGCTGCTCATGCGCTACCGCAATCACCGCAAGCCTTTTCTAAAAAACAGCGTTTCGTGGGAGGGGCGATATCAACAATAAATAATAACATTTTTTTAAATAAAAACACCAAAATGTATTCTTCGGGAGTTACCCTTCAGTATGATATATGCCTCATTTAAATAAAAGTTGTCTTTATTTAAAAAAAATTATGATAATCGTCCATTTTTTCGGGCTCACAAGGTATATTAACCCTTAAGGCTTCGCCACCATAAACAGCACATAACTTTTTATAAGCTTGCGAAGTGGTTTTCCCTTTGCAGAAGTAAAAAAGCAAAATATGACGAAAATGTTCTTTTGATTTTGCATTTTTCAACGAACGCCAAACGAAAACTACGCCACCGATCAAAAAACTTTTTTTACTGATTAACAGCTGAATTGCCCACTATCAAATAACAAAATGTGTTTTACATTTGTACTACGTCTGCGAACCTAAAAATTCAACTGCCATCTATGAGTGAAATCCGCAATTACTTAGTTGCCAACCCAATAGAATACATCTTGTTAAATTCTCCTAACCAGCAATACAGTTGCAAAATATTGCTAACTTATTGAGATCCAACTAGCTTTAGTAACGTGAAAGAAAATAAGAGATTGACCAACTCTATTTATTAAAACAAAAACCGAAATTTCGCAATATCTCAAAAACTAAGAAAAAAATTTACTTGAAATCCTTAGCATAAATACCTCTTAGCATCACTATCCCAATAATCATAGCCAAAGCAAAATTGGCAAGTTGAGGCAAAATACCTGACATCATCAGCAGCAGCGACAAAATTAAGATGAGTAACATGGCGGCTGCCGTACCCGAATGGGTTGGTGAGTCACTACCATTCGGAATTCACAGAGAGGTCGTTAGTTCGAATCTCGGTGAAGGCAAAATTAATAAAAACATTTTTCTAATAGCGGTCGCCCCTCGGCAAGCAATGACAAACCTCCGAGTGTATTTCTGCCATGAAAAAGCTCCTCATAAAAATATCTGCCGTTCGGAGTCGGCTTGAAACTGTAGGTCCCTCCATTTGTGGAACAACATCAAGACGTACACCACAAATAGGAGGAGGAGCTCGGCCAAACACCTAAAAAGGGTGTACGCGCCGTGTATATATATACAATATATACATATTAGGGCGGGTCGATTTAAAAATCGCTCATTGCTCTGTGAAAATCGTATTCTAGGGATCAATATAAGAAACTTTGCCGAAGGAACCATACCTCTAAAACGAATTCTGATGTCCCCCAATTTGGGTCGAACGAAAAATCCCACTTGAGAGTGCCATTTAGAGTGCTCCAATCGAGTCCAAATGTATGACCGACCCCCACTTACTTTGGACGGCCGATCCACCCATGACAGTGGCACACCCCCTGGAACCCCCTGGGGGGCTCCCCATACAATCATTTCAAAATATCACCATTTTGGGCCTTTACATGAGAAAAGAAACTAAAAGGTCCCTAGAATGCGATTTTCACAGAGCAATGGGCGATTTTTTTTCCTCCCCACAAATCGACCCGGCCTAATATATATATATAACATGGAACTCATTAGCGCCAACAGTCAATGCGGTAACGCAATCAATCAAATTAGTCCCAAAAGTGTGTTCGTACGTAAACTTACATTCTTGTGATTAACACATATATACAAACAGAACAATAGTTTATTTGTTTTTGCTGTATTGCTGCAATTTCAAATTGAATGAAATCAAATATGCAATTGGAAAGCCAATACGACTGACAGGCAAATGCCGCTGAATGAATGGCAGCGCGAAATGGTTGAAATTAATTTGGTATTAGTCGAATCGCATATACGAGTATGTAAGTCTGTTCTTATGCACTTATGTACCTGGGGCCGTAATGCTACATAACGTGTCATGTTATGCAGTGCCCTATGCGTGTCATGAAAATGCAGTCTCTATTCGTATGTAACAAACATTTGATATGCCAATAGCGTAAAGCGATCTTATGCAGTCCATTTAATGGAACACACATCACTGCTCAAATTATGTTGAGAGTGGCTCAGACATGTAGGTATATCCAAGTGCACTTACACACACAAATTTGATTAAAACTTGCACACATGTGTGCGAAACATTGTTTACACACTCTCCAATGCACGCACATGCAACCGAATAAACAACAAATTAACACTTCCTGCGACATCCCTTACCCAACTTAAGCCCTCTAATCAGTTGTGCGGTTTTAACTGTCGTTGCTTTAGCTGGAAATACGAATTAACCAAATAGGCGCGGAGATCAATTCATTTCGAACTTTATGTGAACAAAAATTATTTACTCGCGAGGTTAGTACACCATATAAATATGCAGGGTTCTTACGGTAACTGAGGACATGCATATATGTAAGTGGCTATAACTTCTCGAAACCATTATTTTCCCTTTGCTCCTTTTCAGATAAGGCATGAAGATCAATGCAATGATCGTCGCTATAGAAATCTCGAATTTTCTGAAGTGCGTCCGTTCATATGTTAGATTCAGTTTGAATTGGAAGCATCAGGCAGTGATCGAGCTCCTCCTCTATTTGTGGATTGGCTTGCCTACAGTTTCAAGCAGACTCCGAACGGCAGATATTTTTTATGAGGACACTGTTCGATCTGCGGAATTTAGTCAACAAGTGCAAGCGATCATTAATCAGCACCTTTCCACATGTATGAGGGCCTTTGCGAGGGAACTTATTCGAGGAGTTTTCCATGAAAATCTCCGGTATGAAACCTACAGGGTGCGGCTCTCGAAGTGTAACCAACTTCAGACCGATGGCATCAGCTGCCTGTTAGTTGGCTAAATGACAGTCCAGAGTATTGTTTATAAGCGCTTAGAAGCATTTTGCCGACAATAAACGTGAAAAAAATGATCAGTAATGGATTTTAAACGTAATAGTGTGATTGCATTATATTTGGCTGAAAAATCACAACCAGCGATTGTTCGTGAGCTCGAGCACTTTAAAGTAAATAAAGTTTTACGATAACCATTATTTGTTACAATGAAACGTCATGGAGGTGGTCATCAAAAGACTGCAACGTCACGTTGACTGGTTCAAAAAGTGAAGAAGCGACTTGAGCGAAACCCCCGACAAAGTGTCAATGAAATGGCGAAAGACCTGAAAATATCTGACCGTAACATTCGCGCATACAGACAATTATCTCAAAGTCAAGCCTTATAAGATTCAAAGGGCGCATGATCTCACACCAAACAGCAACAAGTCAGATTTGAGAGAGCAAAGGAAATGCTTCGCTTGGCCGAAAGCCGTCCAGTTCCGAACATTATGTTTTCTGACGAGAAAATTTTTCAAATTGAGTAATTCGTTAACTCCCAAAACGATGGGGTTTATTTGACCGACTATTCATACGAGAATTTGAGTCATCGATTGGCCACCAGGAGGCAGCTCCGCCACAGGTAATGGTTTGGGCCACAGCTAATTGGTTTTTACCGCAGGTGGGTGCTTTCCAATCATTTTCATCGAGCCCGGCATCAAGGTAAACACGAAATATTATCGGGAAAGTATTCTGGAGGTTGCTTTGAAGACGTGGACATACAAACATTTCGGTGGCAGACCATGGACGTTTCAACAAGACTCGGCACAATCGCACAAAGCTCGAGTGGACCAAGAATGGCTAAAACAAAACGTTCCGAACTTCATAACGTCCACACAATGGCACTCAAATTCACCAGACGCGAATCCGATGGATTATTCTCTTTGGGCCATTTTGGAATCGAGGTCCAAACTATAAGATTCACCAGTCTCGAGGCGCTAAAAAAAGACATTGTCCGCGACTGGACCAAAATATCTGCAAGTCACATTCGGGCAGCTTGTGATTCGTTTCTGAATCTCCTCAAGTCCATAGTCAAGGCAAAAGGTAGTCATATCGAGCAAAAGTAAATTGATACTAAATTTTGTGTTATTTTCACACATTTTTTAATTTGAATTGAATAAAAGTAATTTCCCAAACTAAATTTAGGGCCTTTTTAATTGGTTAAACTTCGAGTGCCGGACCCTGTACGTTATGCGTAGAAGACAGTTCATGTCGGGGCAAAGTAATTGGAAGTGACGAGTAATTGAAAGCATTTTGCGGGCATGAACCCAGAGTCTACTACCATCTTTGCCGATAGGGCAAAGCTAAGCAACAGGCTTGGTAGCGTTGATTCACTGGGATAAGTCCAAGCTCACGCCTTACCGACCATTGCCATCGATTCTGGGGTTAAATAAATGACAACAAAAGAGGAAGCACCATTCTACACAGTTCATCAATTTTATTGATGATTTTTATTAATTGACTTACCCTTTGACTAAAAAGAGAAAAACATCGGACCCTTGAGCTAACAAGACGGAGTGCATGTTAAATTACAAAAAAAAAAAACCTTTAAATAATCTCTAAAATCGATTATCTCGAAAAAGCTTAATTTTTTACATCAGGTCATATAATAAAATGATTCATGAATTGTCTAAATAATAATCTTCTTAAGTACCTAAAACGACTTTTACGGTAATTCAGTATAATAACATAACAACAACTTTTCGAAGGTGATTGATGATGCTCTCAGATGAGCAGGTTGCGAAGTGACGCACGAAGACAATGCGAGTTAACATACACAAATCTATACCGCAGTTGAGCTGGTCGAAGATTTACCTATACTCAGTAAATTTTTTTACCACATGCGCACTCCGTCATTCTAATGGGAGCATTAGCATCGGCTAGCAAATAACGAATGGACCGGGGAAGTTACCTCTTACGTGACAAGATAGATATGGACATACGTGACCATTTTTGGATTGATTCAGTTCTTGATTTACCGTCTAAGAAGTTAAGCTGCAATTAGTAGTGCCGTACCTTAGCCATAAACGTAGCCATAGCAATCAGCTGTTCTGACCAATTCTAGATGCCGACCCATAACGCCATAACCATAACCGTTAGTGGAAAATTACATATTCGTGTTTTTATGACCAAATGCAAAATGCAAACTGTCATAAATTCTACTTCAATATCAGCTGTTTACGTAGATACCGCATGTCTGATCCACAAATGCAGTAGTGTTGCGGTTATGTGTATGGTTACGGTTATGGTGTTATGCCTACGGCACCACTAATTGCAGCTTAAGTGCGGTAAGCGAATGCACTGTACTGTGAATAACTTTAGCTCAGCCACCACTGTTTCGTAGTGACTAAAAATTAAGAAGCAAAGGGATCACAGAGACCCTTATGAGAGAGTTAATATGACATTTATATCTTCCACCCTAAGAAGGACTACATTTGGCCATTGCTAGAAAAAAAAAAACAGACATAAACGATAAAAACGGCGTATGAGGAATATTCGTCATAGACCCACTTTATCGTAGGACCTTATGAATTTTTTTTTTTTAAGTTTGCATTATTAAATGCATCAATGCGATGCATATAAAAAATCGACATCGACATTGTGAAATAGTCTTTTTTAGAAATCAACTGAGCACTAATACCTCACCAGCATTATTTCAGTCAAAATATTGCGCTTCTTCTCTACGATTTACGTATACATATGCAGATTAATAGCTGGTTTTATGCGCGTATGTTCCATGCAGCATTATGCCACTTAATTCAGCGAAAAATGTCATATGCTGACTAACGGCACCACGAAATTTTGTGTCATGTGCAGTGTTGCATGGCAGGAGCATTACAGTTGACACAACAGCAAAATGTTTGCTTTTTCAGCTAAATTTGTCATAAAATATGTCGCCAGCATGCGCTTATATAACTGGAACATTGCAAATGTGAGCTGAGAGTTAAAAAAAAAAACAAAATGCATTTTTTTCTAACTTAAAAATTTGTTTCCTTGCAAAATGGTATAAATCCATTTTTATCAACTTTTTTACTTTAATAAAATGGTAAAACATTTTCTATAAAATGGCCACATAAACATATGTATGCACTAAAATTATATTTACTCACTTTCATACTGCAACAAAACATTTTCCCATGAGCAATACAAATGCAAAATACATCCCAAAGGGGGTTACACAATTTTTATCATGAATGTATTTACGCATATTTACAATTACAGAAACTTAGATTTATGAATATAACAACCCTCAGGCAGTGCATGAAGAGCAGCTTTCATATTTCGAAAAACGCGTAATGATACGGAGCGGGAAATGTGTTACAACCAGAAGTCAACGGAAACAGTCGAAAGCTGCCAAGCGTGAAGTTGTTGATGAATTTATGGAAGCTCAAAAAAGGCTTCATATATAACCATTTTGACAGCTGTGCTAAATTCATTGAGTTGGTTGAGTTCCCAAAGGCTGCAAAAATTTTAGTTTACGAATAAAGTTCAGAATACTCGTACATAGTTCTATCAAGTAGTGACGGCATTAAAGATTAATATAACGTTTCCACCACAGTTTACTTTTGGATTTGCTGTCCCTGCCGTATTTAAAGGCAAACACCAGCCAAAATACTGGTTCTCATACAAATATCAAAACCCCAATCCATTTAAACCCATCTCTCGCAGCGTATTTGTGTTGGGTTTGCATACATTTCAATTTTAAATGGTGATTTTTTATCATTCGTTATTGCATTTTTAACGAAACATGATAGCAATATTTTGCAGCTTGTCAATATCGAGACACTTTTACTGCCTGCCGACGTCTACATGTTAGTGAAAATTCAGGTTTGCTAGAAAAATCTACGAGCTATAAAAGCACGAACTAAAATTATTGACGCGGCCACCGTAGCCGAATGGATTGGTGCGTCACTACCATTCGGAATTCACAGAGAGGTCGTTAGTTCGAATCTCGGTGAAAGCAAAATTAATAAAAACATTTTTCTAATAGCGGTCGCCCCTCGGCAGGCAATGGCAAACCTCCGAGTGTATTTCTGCCATGAAAAGCTCCTCATAAAAATATCTGCCGTTCGGAGTCGACTTGAAACTGTAGGTCCCTCCATTTGTGAAACAACATCAAGACGCACACCACAAATAGGAGGAGGAGCTCGGCCAAACACCTAACAGAAGTGTACGCGCCAATTATTTATTTATTTTTTCTACCTGTATATAATGCAGAATTTAAAAGATCTTAAATGAAATAAACAAACAGGGTAAATGATTTTGAATTTATTCAGTAATTCATCCTACAACAAAGCATAAATCGTAACATGCGTTCCATCAACACAGCCAATCACATTGGGTATTCCTGATCTAGAGAAATATTTGTTCCTGCTTGTAGCTTCTCCTGTGCTTATTGTTTTCTTATTCTTAATTGCCGCGATAACCGCTTATACGATTTTGGCTTTTGGTGCTAACCGGCGCCAGTTGGACAGACCAAGTAAAGCCAAGTCCTTCTCCACCTGATCTTTCCAACGCAGAGGAGGCCTTCCTCTTCCTCTGCTACCACCAGCTGGTACCACATCGAATACTTTCAGAGCCGGAACATTTTTATCCATTCGGACGATATGACCCAGCCAACGTAGCCGCTGGATCTTTATTCGCTGCGCTATGTCTATGCCATACTAAAGCTCACACAGCTGGTAGAATTTTCGCGCATTGTTCCTATTGCCCAGCATCTCAAGCTCCTCGCACTCACGTATTTCGGCCTCTCGTTTCTTCTGTCGGATAATACGTGTATCTTCCTTTCTTAGCTCTCTGTAGCGATCCCACATGGCTCGCGTTGCGCCCGATCGCAGCGTGGCTCTATAGGCAGTATCTTTTCTTTCGGTGGCAGCATGACATTCCTCGTCATACCAACTATTTTTTCGGGCTCGCTGGAATCCGATTTCTTCTTCGGCGACGGTACGTAGAGGACGAGAAGTGTCCCACACCAAGCGCACAACCAGCTATCTTGGAATGTTTCGCCTTCTCACTTTAGCTCACTCCCGAAGGGGTGTTCGGAAGCTACCCAGAGGATACTTGGGCTAATCACGGGAGTTGTGGGCTCTTTGAACCATATGCAGAAGAATCGTGCTGGCCACACCCAAATGAATGGCGATCAGTAACTTTCGCCACTTGCGTGGACTTCTACATATGGAACCATCCTCCATCTGTGCATATTGAGGCGCTGCAATTCTCAATTTCCAAAATGGGTGAAATACAGTTTGTTGGTAACACCCATGACCAAATAATATTAGCACACAACACGGCTTCACTTTGTAAGTAAGTATCCTCGAAATAAAGGTCCGCGCTATTAAACACTTAAGCCCACACTTACACACACTGTTCAAATTTCAGTTCGTTTAAGTACATAACTTTTTAAGCATAAATGACACACATGTCAAAAGAGGATAAACTAAATTACTTTTCTTACTAAGATTTAATGAATTCAATTTTAGACAGAAACATCAATGATTCACGGGTGGCAAACTAATGAGTCAATAGAAGCCATAATTGCTCCAGCCGTCCAAGCAATGGCCATTGAAAAATATTTAAGAACGATGCGTTGGCCACCATATATGGGCATCGTGTATCGTTTTCTCTTAGAGGACTAGTAGCACTGACATTTTTGTGAGAGATATACTTAGGACTGAATGTTCCGATTTCAGACTGGATTTGCAGATTTAAATTTGTTTTTCAATTCTTCTGGTGCTGATTTTACATGCCCGTATGGCATCTTAAATCGTCTTTTCCTCATTCAAAGACAAATGAACAAATAAAATAAATAAAACTTGGCGAAGAGATTTATTTATTTACTTTTATTTTTTTCAAAGTAAATTTTCACAATTTAAAAGCATTGTTCTGGCTTTAAACGATTGATGATGATTTACCAAACCATACAGATTAGATTTCTCATACAATTATACACCGAGCTGCTTGTTTATACAAAAAGGATAGTACGAAGGCCTCAAATTACCGGACAGGGACTTCCGCAGCGAATATGACTTACCGACTTCCACAATGCAAATAAACCACATAAACATAGACACGCACGTTCTGCTCGCGTATCATTAACGCTGATAATAATTTGATACGTTAATGGGTCTGCGGTATAATAAATCAATAAGCAAATAACAGTTTTAATTACCAGGTAGCAGGCTACTGTTTGTTTAAATTATACGTTCATTTATTATTTTAAATATACAACAGCGTGGTAATTGAAGTACTCATGAATTCAAGAACCACTGAGTCATGGACGTGGAAGTAACTACAGATGAAGTTATTATTTAATTTATTTTCGAAAACACTTTCGAATAATCAACAAATGCTGGGCAATAGAATAAAAGGCGACATGCCAATGTGATAACCTGATCAATATTATTCCACGATTTGCTTTTGCGTAAGCCACTGCATTGGGCCCATAAATAGCATACATTGTTTTTGGAACCCTGCTTCGGGAGGGTGTATCGATTTTTTTCCTTTTTACGCTGTAACCCACAACTGACTTCATCAAGCAAAGAACAAGCTAATTTTTTTATTCACATATATTTAGTCGTTTCTGTTTATAAGTTCTGTTACAAGTTAAATCCGTTATAAATATGAAATTATCATACTTTTTCTAATGAAGTTAGTTTTATTTAATCAAACAATAAAAAGAAAAATAATTTTCAATTTTTATTCGAAATGGTCATCATTTGCTTTTACGCAAGCCTTCAAAAGATTAAGGCATTCAGCTATTGCAGCACGCACGGGATTTCCGTGGGTATTGACGTCGCTGCTCGAACCAAAGATTATTTGAGACTCTCCAAATTTATATGAGGTCGTTGACGGGACGTGTTCTCTGATTCTGATCACAAACTGTAGTCCAATGGATTCAGATCTGTACTTCCAGACGGCCAATCTTCTGCAGCTACGAACCCAGGAATATTGTGTTTTAGCCACTGCTGAGTGGCTCTTCAGTGAAGAGAGTTCTGCTCAACTGCTTCACCACGTCTTCTAAGACATCCTCCTGGTATACTTTTGTTCCGGTCTTAACTCCTTTTTCGCATAAATTAAGAGATGTAACGCTTTTGCAAGACACTCCCCATCAAACCATTACGGAACCTGCACGGTGGCCCCACCAAACCACTAAGGAGGTTCGATGGACAGCCCTTGGGACAACAGTTTTTGCGTCTTTAAAAGATTTATAATAGATTTTGTCCTTTTGCTTATTAAAAACTGCTTCAAGAATACAAATTTTCTCAACTGTGGGAAGAATATTTTCATGGCCATTGGTTGCGTGGCAACCGAAGAAGCTGCTTGCACCTGCCGAGTCTAATGTTCTTCAAGCGCCTTGTCAAAAGATGGTCAGTAGAGTAACGGAAGGCTTTCATGTGCAGATCATCTCTAATTAGTCTTGAACTGGACCTGCTCGATGCATTCATTTCTCTGGACATGATTTTTTGTTTTCTAAGGGAAATTCTGTGAATTATTTATCGTATGGAAGTGAAACATGGCAGGTCTCTAACAGCATGACACGGAGGCTACAATCCTTCATCAACAAATGCCTCCGCGTCATCTGCAGAATATTTTAGCCAAACACCATCAGCAACGACTCACTGTAGAGATTAACGAATGACGCACCCATCCTTAAACAAATCAATATCAGAAAGTGGCGATGGATAGGTTACACATTGAGAAAACCCCCAGATAGGAATACGAGAACGGCACTGGACTGGAACCCGCAAGGGAGCAGAGGTCGCGGTCGCCCAAAAACAATTGGGAAAGGTCGATGCTGCGCGAACTAGCAGATGACGACATCCCATAGGACGGTGGAAAAAAAGAAGAGGAGCAAGGGAAGAACAAGGAAAAACGAAAAATGTAACCGTACGGCTATTATAGCTGCACTGGTTCGAGCCACTCGAGGACGACCACTGGTTTTTCCGTCAGTCACTTCAAACGTTTGGGAAAAACGATTGATCGTTGAGCGTGCGAATAACAAACATTCTCAAAATATTAAGTTTTTTCAGCAATTCGTACATCTCACTTGCACTTGTACCATACTTTTGGTATGCAATCACTGCAATGCAATTTTCCTTAGTTTCCCACTCCTTATGTTAACAAGCGAAATTTGCCACAAAACTGAGTATAATTTATGAGCAGAAAATGCATACGAACCAAAGCAAAAATACGGAACTTTTTTCTGCGAGTAGAGTATATTATACATATAAGTACTTATTATCATATCAAGCTAAAAAAAAACACCCCATACACAAAGAAGTGGTTGTACATGTGCGAATGAAAATTGAGATTTTCCAGGTAGTCCACTGTGGGCTAAATCTTCTAATTGCCTAGAAGCAGTTTATGTTTTCCGAAAAAACCAATTATAAGCAAAAGTGGTAAATAGTTTTCAAGCAACTTAATGAATAATTAAAAGTTGGTTTGATGGCTGGATGTGCAAATTTGTTCCCCCTTTTTTACACATGCGCTCTCATGCACATGTAAAAGCACAACAAAATAAAATATATAGGGACATATAGACTTATACATGCAGTATATTCCAAAAGCCCATAATAATCAGAGTAGTCCATTTAGTAAATTCGATAAAATTATTGTAATATATTTGAATTAAATTGGGTACAAAACATGAAAGGAATAAATTGTATGTATAAATACATACAAATGTTATAAATAAACTAAAATTGTTCACATTTCGTGGCAAGCATTAACCCAAAAATGAGAGATGACGTAGATAAAATTTGGAAAAAACGGTGGCGCCACATCCGCTTTAGGGTAAATGCGTATAACTCGATAACTACTTAGTCCTTGTGTTGCCACCCGGGTGGCCAGCGGCGTACATTTTGTTGAATAACTTTTTCCTATGAGAGATAGGCCAACCTCCTCATGGATCCCCATGATTTTACTTATTTTGTATCGAAATATGCATTAAACATGTTTTGAAAAATTTTTGGCTTACAAATTTTTGCATTTGAAAAAAAGTAAATGTATTTATAAGCCACCCGGGTACTCCTATACAGAAAACACGAGATTCATGCATTATGTCATAAAAATATCTTTATTTATACCAATTAAAAGTAAATAAGTATTATTAGTACTTAATTATAAATTATATTCTTTTTAAATTATTTATTGAATAAATAGATACACTGTATATAATAATAATTAATACATTTTGCGTGTGATTGTTACGAAAAAAAAAACATCGACATTGCAATATTTGCACAGTCAGTAATACGAGAAAAATTAATAAAAGTAAAGAATAAATGCAATATATAGAGAAAAACATATAAATAATTAAATATTAATGATTCATCTTTAGCGTAATTCAAAATTACTGATCGCAATGCAAACATTTACTGATCTTTACTGAGTACTCATCACAAACGGGCTTCTCGCACTCGGCACAACACTTTCTTGCTGCTCATTGCAAATGTGGCATGACCGAACTACAGCTTTTCTGTCAGTGACGTTTCAACGTTGGTTGTCAACAGGTACTACCACCGCTACTAGTTTTTCGAAGTAACTTTCGACTGCAAGCCTCGTTGCATGGTTTCGCGTAACCAGCTGGTTGGAAGCTCGCTCTTGAATCATCGGCATAGCTAACTCTTCTGAAAGCTGGCGCAAAAAGATTCTGCCTCGATTGCTTTTGCTGGAAAGCTATTATTATTCTCATAATAAATGACGTAAGCAGCAACACAAGCAATATCCAACATATTGTAGAAGAGGGCCATCTGCAAATTCGCCCTTTCGTAGAGTACCTCATGCACATTTGATCCATAGTATCAACGCCGGCTTTGGTTTTGTTCTAGAACAAAATCATTTCTGGTTTTTGATGTGCCAAATCACAGATCATAGCGTCGTAATGCATCGTACTAAGAAGGATCACTGCTTTGTTTTTCTTTGCCACGTTGAACACATGGTAAATTGTTCATGAAAACTAAAACGAGTTGATAAAAGTTCTCTAGAGTTCGACGGTTTCATTTCTGGTCGATGTACTTTTTTTTTTTTTTTTTTCAAAGTGCCAACGATGGTATTATTCCAAAAAAGAAGACTTTTAGCCAGAGGTAACGTTGTAAAAAATACTTTGAGACCGTACTTAGCAGGCTTTGATGGCGAGTATTGGGTAAACTCCGTTCTTCCACGATAATGAAAAAGATGTTCATCAATAGCCAAGTATTCCGTTGGTATATACTGTGGTCAAAAAGTAAGGTGAATTTGGTTGTAAAATGAAAAATGCTTTATTTATTCTTGTAAATCAATTTCATCCCCTTAAAACTAATCCCCTCTCGATGAAATACACTTAAGCCAACGATTTTTTCAATCCCCGAAACATGCCAAATAGTCCATTTCCGGTAAAGCCATCAGCACCTTCTTCGATTCAGCTTTTATCTCCTCAATCGACTCGAAACGCGTTCCCCGGAGTTGTCTCTTGAGTTTTGGGAATAGCCAGAAGTCACACGGCGCCAAATCGGGCGAATACGGTGGTTGCGGAACGATATGCGTGGAATTTTTGGCGAAATGGTCACGAAGAACGAGTGCAGTGTGAGACGGTGCATTATCGTGATGCAAAAACCAAGAGTTATTGGCCCATAATTCTGGTCTTTTTAGACGAATTGCTTCACGTAAACGACGCATAACGCTCAAATAATATTCCTTATTAACTGTTTGGCCAGGTGGAAGGAATTCAATGTGCATCACACCACGAAAATCGAAAAAAACTGTCATCATGACCTTTATTTTTGAACGACTTTCACGTGCTCTTTTCCGTCTGGCCTCGCCTTTAGCACGATATTCGTTTGATGGGTCGGTTGTTTCAGGGTCGTAAGCATAAATCCAAGTCTCATCTCCCGTAATGATGCATTTGAGCTTGTCCTGATAGTCTGAAAGCATTGTTTCACACACACGCGACGACTTTTTTCCAAGAAATTGAGAGTTTTCGGTACCAAACGAGATTTGACTTTTCGTAGGCCCAAATGGTTTTTGATAATTATTTTCACAGATCCTTCTGATATTCCGATCATATCAATGAGGTCTTTAACAGTCAACCGACGATTTTTGAGCACTAACTCCTTCACTTTATTGACGTGTTGGTCATCTGTTGACGTCGATGGTCATCCGGAGCGCTCCAAGTCATCAACACGTTCTCGACCCTCTTTGAAGTCTTTGTACCACTTATAAACATTTTTCTGCGACATGGTCGAATCACCAAATGCCTTCTGCAACATGCTAAACGTTTTCGCAGCCGAAATTTCATTCCGCAAACAAAATTTGATGGCACTTCTTTGCTCAATCAAATCAGACATTGTAAAAATCGAAAAATGCACTCTTGGTCGTTTGGTAAACACAAGCGTAAATATATTACTGATAATGACATTCACATGAAAGTTGGCCCAGATGTTATTAACAGTGCTGCCAACTCATGAAAAAAATAACTAGAGCGAAATTTTAATCCCGCGAAGTTTGACAAATAAATTCACCTTACTTTTTGCCCACAGCAACATCGTTGCTAGGTTTGCATTCAGCATCTTCCATAAATCAGTGATTTTTGCAGCTTTGTCTGTGGCTGCTCGTATATGGCGTGTAATACATATGATCTTGATATTTCCTCCATGGTTTTACACTTATTGCAGTTTTACTTGTTATTTTAGATAAAAAACTTCCAAAAGTATACACAAATTTCAGAAAATACGTCACACAATATAAAGTTACACAATCACATAAAATATTAATATTAGTAATGACCGCGCACCGCTACGTCTTGCTTCTTCGTAGATGAAAACTGAACTACACTGCTTTTCATAATGTTTAACCATACTGGTTTCAAAAGTGTTCTCGAACATACCTCAGATATAAAAGATTAGACCGACCTTTTCGCTTACCTTTCAAGTTCAATCCACCTGCTTCACAAAAACGAGAAATTTAGGGTGCATCTGCCTGCGTTTTATACCTGATATACCTGAGTACGAAAGTTGCTGTATATACCAGGTGTATACCTATGAAATGAGACTTTTTTTCAATTTCAAAATTTTATTAACAAAATATGGTCACAAATTTAATCTTCAAAATAAGAGCCATCGCTAGTGACACATTTTTCCTCATCTTTCAGGCAATTTGTGGATGCCGCGCCAAAAAATATTAGCCGTCTTTGGCCGCAAATGTCAACTGTTTCACCTGGTTTTAATAGCTCGTACCAAATCATATCACGCTGATCCCAGAAAACACACAGCATTGCCTTGCGGCCGAAGCGATTTGGTTTGGCCGTTGTTTTTAGCTTGTGGCCAGGCGGACCATACGATCATTTACGCTTGGGATTGGAGAAATACACCCATTTTTCATCACCCGTAACGATTCGATGCAAAAGAGACTTCGTTTTGAATAGGGAGAGCAGCATCTGAATATTGTTGGCAGATGACAGACGGAAAAAACAAGACATTTGGGAAGGTTTGAAAATACTCCTAGCGACATCTATGGACTAATAGCTGAAAGTCTCACTTCATAGGTATATACCTGATAATATTATTGATGTGTTCAGTTAGAAATATGTTCTTACAACATAAATAAATGAATATTTATCAAATGTATACAACTACTTCGGGATATAGAGGACTTATACCCAAAAAATTGTCGTCGGGGTATCCGGGATGTTTTTGAGTGACAACACAAGGGTTAATAAAACTCGCCCAAACCTTATTTGAATTCGACTTAAATATTATTCAAATCTAACGGACCTACGCTCACTTTTTCCAAGTTATAAATAAATTTTCGCCCGTCCGCCCGATATTAGAGGCTATAATTTTCATTGTCTATGAATTTCTGTAATTCCGAAAATTTACAATCAGCCCTAATTTAATTTTACTAAACTCTGTGATACAAAGTTAAATTGGGACCGAGTTTAGCACTTCCTTAATTGTTCAACAACTTTTTACGCTAGTTACTACGCTGCTGTCATGATGCCCAGCCAGTTTGTGGTTATTGTTGCCCATGATATGTAAAATAATTTTATGAAATTCTGAGAATTTTAATATTTAACATGATTTGAACTTTTTCAATAGCCTTCAGATATTTACTTTTTGTATTGTTATTTTGTGAGCTTAAGGCCGTCCTCAAAAACTGCGATAACTTAATATATTAATGATATTTAATGCTCCGGATTGCGGTTGCAGTACCCATTCAACATCAAAATTGCCAACACCGCAGTTTCCGCCTCATTATCCGCCACCGCTGCATGCATTGTACGACGGTAGAGAGAGTGCTAATGCACTTCATATATGTATGTAGACACGCATGTATGGTCGAAAATAGTTAGGTATATACGTAGCTCTAGTTGCATGTGCTCATAAGGCAATGCGGGCTGTTTGCACCTACCCTAAAACTTGCAAAACGTAAATGGGTGCTTGTGAAATTAAATTAAATTTTATTGTGATGTTATACTGGTGCACAATTGCGGTTTTAATCAAAGTTGTTATTTGTTATTGCTTTATGTTTGAAAATGGAATTTAATGAGTATTTGTGAAAAAGCACGCCAAATATTTGCTGGTAAATTTTGTATTATGCATATTAGGTAAAATAAAATGTTCTAAATGTTTTCCGTCTTTGCTTTGCATGATATGTGCATACTCGTACATTGTAACGGGTCATAATACATGGCGGACATTGCACTTCAAAAAAAATCTCAGAGCAATCCAGGCTCTCAGAGTGTTCAACCACCGAAAAACGTTTCTTCTTAGGGAGCGTTCTTAGTGTACAAAAGCCTTAAAGGCGCTTTTTTAAAAAGTTGGGCTGAATGCTTTCAGTAACCGAGTTTCGTTGAGAATGACCTAAGTATACCCGCGATCCAGGGAAGAGTGAACCTTAAGCACGTTTGAACCAGAGTGGTGATTCAACTGCTAAGAATAGGCCAGTCTGAGGTTAGGGACTGCCTCGCTGATTGTTGAAATAACAAAGCCTTTGCTTGGAATAACACGAAGTTAATGATCTTTTATATTTCAGCAACTTTGTTTTATTTTTCATTCAGGAAGCTTTTCTGTGGTGGGTCTCAAACCCTACGCTCTCCAATTATCCTGGACAGCTTCGTCTTCTCACATTTGCTCGCTCCGAATGGATGTTCGGAATATACCAGAAAGTTTTGAGCTGCTTAGTCCGTGTGTAGAAGAATCGGATGGCCTGAACAACTGCGCCGTATGTTCAGCCTATTCCAGTCTGGAGAAATAAGCATAAAAAATGGGTATTGCGGTAAACGAGAGTAAAACAAAGTTCCCGCTGTCAACATACAAAGAGTCCACGTACCTTAGTCAACACGTGAACGATGGCAGCCGCGAATTTGAAGTGCTGAAAGACATTGTTTATCTAGCCTAGAGATTGAGCAAAAGACAACCTTTGCCAACAAGTGTTATTTTGGGCTCAATAAGCAATCGAGAGGTAAACGAAGAACGAAAACAACGCTGTACAAAAGTCTAATCATCCCCGGCCTTTTATACGGTGCAGAAGCTTGGACGATGACGCCAACTGATGAGAGAACACAGAGAACACTGGGAGCGCTCGAGAGGAAAATTCTCCGAAAAATTGTTGGTCCTCTTCGCGTGGGCGATAGAACAGCGAACTGTATGAGCTATACCGAGATGTCAACGTACGAGGTGTGTTCAAAAAGTATCACGAATTGTGTGTTTTTTCCAAAATTATTTATTAATTCATTAATATCTATTTTGTCCCTTTCAAAGTAATCTCCATGAGGTATTATGCACTTGTGCCAACGTTTTTTCTAATCTTCGAAGCACTTCAAATAATCATTTTTTTCATCTTGCTCAGCTCCTCCTTCGATGCATCCTTTATCTCGTCAAACGTTGCGTAGCGTCGTGCTTTCATGGGCCTCTTCAGTTTCGGGAACAAGAAAAAGTCACAGGGGGCCAGATCTGGGGAATACGGTGGCTGTGGTATTGTTTTTGGCCAAAACGTCGCGCACAAGCAACGATGCAAATTGTGCATAACTTGCAGGTAATATTCCTTACTGACAGTTTCACCCTGTGGAAAGAACTCATGATGCACAACGCCCCTGCAATCGAAGAAAACGGTAAGCAAAACTTTTACATTCGAACGAACTTTGCGCGCTTTTTTCGGTCTTGGTTCGTGCGGCAGTTTCTATTGAGATGATTGATCCTTGGTTTTCACGTCATAACCATAAACTTACGACTCGTCACCAATTATGACCCTCTGGAGCAAATTTGGGTCGTCGCGGACAGAGTCCAACATCTCATTAGCAACGTTCATGCGATGCTGGTTTTGGTCGAAATTGAGCAGTTTTGGTGCGAATTTTGCGGCGACCCGTCTCATGCCCAAATTATTGAAAAAAATCGAATGGCGCCAGAAAATCGATATGTCGAGGTCCTCAGCAACTTTTCTAACGGTAATTCGACGATTGGCCAATACCACTTTCTTCCCTTCATCAATTTTTTCGTCTGTTGTTGAAGTGCTCGTCATGCCAGCGTCCGGCACGCTTTTCGTCGTTCACATCTTATTGGCCTCCTGAGAACATTTTGTACCACCGATAAACGTTGCTTTGATCCAAAGTAGCTTCTTCGTATGACACAGTCAACATTCGGAATGCATCCGCGCACTTAATCTCGTTTTTCACACAAAATTTGATGTAGGTTCTTTGATCCATCTTTTTGAAGAAGTAAAAATCGAAGTCGAGCCGAAACACGTGCACGCAAAGCAGCTGTCAACAATGAACTGAACATTCAAAATGACCGAACTCGTCGACATGAGTGAGAGACATGAGTACCAACATATCGCCGCAAAAAAATCGAAATTCGAATATACGTAACCTGCGAAAATTCAAAATTCGCGATATTTTTTGAACACAACTCGTAGTGAAGCGTATTAAAATAAAGCGACTGCGCTGGCTTGACCATGTCTCGAGGATGAACGAAAGTGCTCCAGCGCGGCAGTCCTTCGAGAGGGAACTCACTGGTGGATGAGGAAGAGGAAGATCTAATCTACCTATACGTTAGAGAGACCAAATGCGGCATAACCTGGCAGCTCTCGGTGTCACAAACTGGCGCCTGCAAGCAGCGAACCGAGCGACGTGGCCAATGTTTTGGATTCGGCTATACGGCATACAGTTGTGGTGGTATCTAAGTAAGTAAGTAACGTAGTTCTAACTTTCCCAGCAGGTAAGATCGGAACTCGCGTCAGTATGTGATGATCCCATTCTTCCTACATTTCCACTCAGTCATGGCAGGTGAGTCCAGAATTGACATAATTTTTGAGCAGAGTCTTGCAGGCTCACAGTTGCAATTCCTTCTTTCCTGAAATTAGACAATAATTGCCCGGGCAAATGATTTTAGTACCTTGTCTGATGAACAAATAGGATTTTGGTTTACCTAAATCACTATGCACCATCGGTTGTGCATTAACAATTTCAGAAATATCGCTATGAAATACTAAGTCATGGCTCCTAAAGTAAGATTACATGAACTCCATCTTATTCAAGTTGGCGGTGATTTTGACTGTGCGTAGCAGGGTGGAGGGGCATAATATACATTCTCTTCTCTTATGTAGGACAGAGTCCACTAACACCAGTCTAGAAAGTAATGTACCCTCGAATCGGTTGCGCTAATTACACTTGGCGACATTATTATTTTTTCAATACAACTCAAAAGCCTAGATTTTATGTTAACCCGGAGAAAACAGCGAAAATATGAAAAAACTCGTCTTTGTTTAATGCCCGTTCCCAGAATGATCCCGAATCTATTTTATTCTCTAAGTTATGAAATGAAAATTTATATATTTTCTCAGTGTTAGCTATTTTTTTGTTCAATATTCAATGATATCAGCTTTTCTGCATTGAATTCAGTCATAGAAGTTATACAGTAGGTTGATAGTGGACAATAAAAATAAACAATGTAACTTCCTTGTACATGGATGTGCGTATGCACATATTCAACGACCTATTCTTGGTAGTTCTTAATTGTCCTTGTGAATATCTTACCGTAAAATGTCTTACGTGTATTAATAATGCAGCGCATGAATGGACGTTCAGTTGTCTTTACATCTGTTAACTCATATACATATGTATGAGTGTATCTACATATCTACCTGTAACTGTACGCATCTTTGTATGTTATGTTGATCGTCATTCAAAATAACAGCCTAACTAATTGAATTACTAACTACAAGAATTTGTGGACATAAGCAATTGATTTCCCAGATGAGTTTTCTTATTGCTTTACTGCGTGCATGCAAATGGAAATAAACAAGACTTCTTAATTAAATTTTGTCAGCTATGCGTAATTATTTAGCTCAAACTATTCAAACTGGTTTTATTTAGTATTCAAATGTATTATTTATAACCTACATTTTTTTCAAGTCTCACACCACAAATTATTGGGTGAACTTGGTCGATGTATTCACCCATTTTTGTATAGACTCATAAAGGGTTAGTCAATTTGGGCAGTTTGGCAACCGCCGTAGCCGAATGGGTTGGTGCGTGCTACCATTCGGAGTTCACAGGGAGAACGTAGGTTCGAATCTCGGTGAAACCCCAAATTAAGAAAAACATTTTTCTAATAGCGGTCGCTCCTCGGCAGGCAATGGCAAACTTCCGAGTGTATTTCTGCCATGAAAAAGCTCCTCATAAAAATATCTGCCGTCCGGAGTCGGCTTGAGGGACCTCCATTTGTGGAACAATATTAAGACGCACACCACAAATAGGAGGAGGAGCTCAGCCAAACCCGCAACTACGGCTTATACAACTAATATTCTTCAAAATAGGATCCTTGAGCGGCAATACACCGCTGGTAGAGGTCCTTCCACTGCAGGAAAAATTTTTTAAACTTATCCGCCGGAATCGCGTTCAATTCGGCTGTAACAGAAGAAGAAGCCCGGAGGGGACAGGTCTGGGCTGTAGGGAGGGTGGCGAAGCACCGGAACCCCCATCTTTGCCAATGCAGAGGTGCAGAGGAAGGCCTGTGTGCGCCGGCGCATTGTCGTGATGAGGGGTCCAATTGTTGTCGAGGTTGGGCCGAATCCGGGCGTCGCGGTTTTTCAGCCGAAGGAGCACTTCTTTGTAAAATGCCGCGATTACAATGCTTCCTGGAGGTACAAACTCCTCGTGGACGTTGCCTCGAGAGTTGCTCCAACGATCGCTGCATTTTCGCCACTGCAAAATCCTAACACACTTTTAAAACAGCTTTCACGCGCGGAGCGATGTTGACTGCACCGCTGTTGCCAGCGAACTGGGGCCGTTTTCTAGTGGAAGGGGAAGGTCCAACAATCATTTTCCCCCATCAGCCGATTCGGTTGATCGCTTGGCAGACGCTCCGCGTGGGAAGGCTCATTACTTTTCAATCAAACCCTATATTGTTGTTGCTTTCTACGTGATTCGTGATTCTTTCACAGGTCGATTGCAAAATGCCGCTAATGTTAGGTATTGGTCGTCCTTTGTAAGGTCACGGCACGAGTATGCGGCAATCTTTTCACATTGAGATTATAAACAGAATCTGCATTATAGTTTTTAATGTCTGAAAACTTTTGCTATTCAAGTTGTTTACTCCTAAAATTAAATTTACTGGAATATATTGAAATAGAAAAAAGGTCCAATCTTGGCCGATTATCTTTCACGTTTTTTCTGTGGTGCTTGATTGCTTTGATATCTTACAAAAAAATCCTATAAATACGAGTATTTCGCTAAGAAATTCTGGACTTACTAACTTACTTTAAGTCGTTGTACTGGGTAGTTCAATAAGTTTCGCGTCTACCTGAATATTAATACACTTGTTCCAACGAGATTCCAATTTATGAATTCCGTCCCTGAAACTGGAGGGGTTGCAATATACGCCTCCACAGCTGTTATGACGCCATGATTTGATGAAAAACGCTTACGAGGCATGCAGTATTTTACATCTAGAAACAGACGAAAGTCGCTAGGGACCAAATCTGGTGAATACGGTGGATGCTCCAACAATTCGAACTTTAATCCTTTGATTTGAGCCATAGTCAAAATTCTCTTCTGACACGGGGCATTGCCCTGATGAAAAATAAAACAGTTTCCTTTGCAAACAGTGACTTTTTCATGCATTTTTCCTTCAGCGGGTCTAAAAGATTACAATAACGCTTAGTATTTATAGTTTCGCCAGTTTGCAAGTAATCCACAAACAAAGTTCCTTTCGCATCCCGAAAAACTGATGCTAATACTTTCTTGGCCGCTTTTTGTACACGAACTCGTTTCGAATCCGAAGAACTCGGCTCACACCGCTCTTTAGCCTCTTGTTTTGATTTAGGATTATGGTGAAAGACTCAAGTCTCATCCATAGTAATGAATCGGCGCACAAAACCCACTTTATTCTCGCTTTAAATGTTGATGTGTTGTATATACGTGTACGTACAGAACGGACGTGTTTTTAAAACGCTCTCTAAAAAATCGCATACAACCGCATATATAAAGTATTTAAAACCAAGATCCCTAATTAAACCGGTCGTGTTTCGCCTAAGTGAAATTGGTTTACTCCGGGATTAACAAAATAAATTAAATAACAACCAAATCAACGAAAATAAAACACCAAAAAACCAAAAGTGCAAACAGATGAGTGTCCGACGTTCTCCGCCGTCAGTGCGCGTTCGCTCAGCCAGCATTGATGAGAACGGCGATGCAGCAGCTTTCATCAACGGGAGCAAAAACGGGCGTACAATCTCCCCGCTTACAATAAGTTTTGGCGCAAACGAAATTGTCTCTGTTTCGCAAATGCAGTCAGAAGGCATTTCGCAAAGCAACGGAAAAACTTCTGATCGAATTGTGAGTACACTCTCTACAGACTCTACAGAATCAGCAAACCCGTGGTCGAAGCAAAGCTTTTCTGTGAACAGATCTACAGCCAGAGCTCAAGAAGAAAAGCTCTCTCACGAAAGCTCTACGAAAGCTCTAATCAGTAACTGCCCAAACCAGAGTAAAATTAAACAGTCGGTCATACAGACTGGGTTAGACCGCTACATGAACATTCAGCCAAAGCGTAAACTAAGTCCGCAAAAGCAAACAGCTGATAAACAAAGAGAAAAAATAAAAAAAAATTGTGAAGACGGCTCCCAGAATAGATTTGCTATACTAGACAACAGTGAGGAAATAACTAAGAGTAAAAGTACAGGCAGTAAATCTAAACCGCCCCCAATATACTTAAGAGAAAAATATTCGAACAGTCTTGTAAACAATTTAGCGAAGTTATTGGGTACAAACAATTTTCATGTTGTCTCTGTTATGAAAGGCAACATACATGAGACCAAAATTCAAATCTACGAGGAAGAAAATTTTAGAAAGTTAGTAAATAATTTCGATTTGCTTAAGAAAGAGTACTACACGTATCAGCTTAAAAGCAGTAAGGGCCTTATAGTAATTTTAAAAGGAGTTGAGCATAATGTAGATCCGTCCGAAATAAAGGGAGCACTGGAAGAAGCGGGATTCGAAATAAAGTCCATATTTAATATAAAAAACCGAAACAAAGTTCCGCAACCAATGTTTCGTATAGAACTTGAGCCATCAGCAAAATTACTAAAAAAAGGCGAAGTGCATCCTATTTATAACCTGCGTTATCTACTGCATCGTAAAATTTCAATAGAAGAACCACTAAAACGTAAGAGTCCCGTACAATGTACAAACTGCCAGGAATTTGGCCACACTCGTAGCTATTGTAATTTACCAAGCGTGTGTGTGATATGCGGTGACTTAGGGTGCGGCCAGAGTGAACGCTGATGCCGAGCCGAGCCGAGCCGAGCCGAGCTTATTGACGCTTATTTTCATGCGAGAAGAAAATTTGTATATAACACAGTGAATGCGAGAATCAGCGCTGAAATTCTGTTTATTCCATGTGTTTTGCTCTTATGTCATTTAGTTTTGTTGTTCATTTGTGTTTATAAAATTGCTGTACACGGTAATGGATTCATCTGATGAAGAGTATTTTGCTTTTCCGAGTGTGATTAATGCAATTATTAACACAAAAGAGTTTGGAAAACATCCAATTACACTAAAAAGGAATGAATTTGGTGAATTTCATCATTTATATTATGATTTAAGAAAATAACCATTAAAAAACACAACTGCACTCTAAAAAGTAAACATCAACAATCCAAAAAAGCGAGCAAAACGCTTTGAAACTGTTTTCTCGCACTCATCGGCTTTGCTCTCTGCTCTTGTCGGCGCTCACTGTGTTATACACAAGCTTATTTGTATTGACTTGTATGTAACCAGTTTTATCGCACTGACAATCTTTATCGCACTGACAATCTCGGCTCGGCTTTCAGCGTTCACTCTGGCCGCACCCTTACACTCCACTTCTAAGTGTAGCAAACCAAAACAAGATGCAAGTGCTAAAAAATGTAGCAATTGTGGAGAAAACCACACTGCTAATTATCGGGGCTGTCCTGTATTTTTATCAATAAAACAAAAAGAATTGCTGCCAAATAGAAAACCTGTCCCACCTACAACAGTACCAAATCTAAATTCTAGTCGCCAACCAATAGCACAACCACAATACCAATCATATGCAAACGTCCTAAAAACCAACCCAAATGTGGAAGCAAATAACATTAATAATTGCAGTATAGAATCTATGCTCCAAACACTCGTGCAAACTCTTAATCAATTTATGGTTGGAATGCAAAGCATGATACAGGATCTGATTAGAAATCAAACCATTTTAATGCAAACCCTTTTAAATAAACCATAATGTACAGAATCAAAATTTGTCATTGGAACGCAAACGGTCTCACCAAGCACAAGCTCGAAGTCTATAATTTTCTAATATCAAATAACATTGACATTATGCTTATATCTGAAACTCATCTTACAGATAAAAATTATTTTAGAATTCCAGAATATCTTTTCTATGATACAAAACATCCTAGAAACATGGCTCGTGGTGGCACAGCGATATTAATAAAAAAACGTCTAAAGCACAGTGTACTTGAGGAATTTAATGAAGAATACCTTCAGTCCACTATTATTCAACTGCAAGAATTTTCCAGTACAATGGCTATCGCAGCTGTGTACTGCCCTCCTTCTCAAATTATAACCGAACAACAGTTCAAAGATTTTTTTGCCAAACTTGGGCCAAAGTTTATGGCTGCAGGGGACTTCAATGCCAAGCACCACTATTGGGGCTCTAGACTGGTCACACCTAGAGGGAGACAACTTTTTAGTTGTATACTAAGATCAAAACTTGATGTTGTATCTACAGGACAGCCAACATATTGGCCATCTGACCGCCAGAAGATGCCTGACCTGATTGACTTTGGTATTATAAAGGGTATTGATCGCAAGATTGTAACAGCGTCCTCATCCCTGGAATTGTCCTCCGACCATTCTCCGTCTATTATAACCATGGAAGGTAGTCCTTGCACCAGAACAGCGGGTAATCAGCTCCCCCATCCCAATCTCATAAACTGGCTTAAATATAAGAAATACATTAGCACTCATATAAAAACCAATGTTCCTTTAAAGAATGATATTGATATCGATAGGCAGATATATACATTGACTGAACTAATGCATGAAGCTACTAGGGCAGCAGTGGCCACAAATAGTAAAAGTCGTGTTAACTCTCAGCGAAACATTGATGAGACTATAGAAGATTTAGTTAAAAAGAAACGAGAGCTGAGAAGGTCTTGGCAACAATATCGTTCTCCAAAATACAAGAAACTATTGTATGAATACACAGTTAAGTTGCGTTGCGCCCTTAAAAAAGAAAAGGAGAGGCATCTTCATGATTTCCTTTCTAATCTTACTCCGACGGACCAAACAGATTACGCATTGTGGGAAGTCACAAAAAATATAAATCGGCCCATACAGTACGAATCACCAATTCGGCTAGGAAATGGTAATTGGGCACGTACGGATTCTGAAAAAGGGTGTGTATTTGCTGAACATCTGCAATCTGTCTTCACTCCCAATCAGTCTTCTGCAACTACTTGCTTACCACTAGACATATTGCAACCACCAAAAAAGCCAATAAAGTTTAAAAAAATAACATAGTCTCAGTTATTAATCAACTCAAACCTAAAAAAACACCAGGTTACGACAAAATCACCCCAAAAATGCTAAAAGAGCTTCCCAATATTGCCGTTCTTCATATCAGGCACATATTTAACGCCATCTCTCGTACTGCCTACTACCCAAAAGCTTGGAAATTATCTCAAATCATTATGATTGGTAAACCTGGGAAAGACTTAAGCCAAGCATCCTCATATCGGCCAATCAGTCTATTGTCCATACTTTCAAAGCTATTTGAAAAGTTGCTCTTGCAGAAAATAATGCCCTTTATTCAAGACAACAATATTATTCCTCAACACCAATTTGGATTTAGAGCAAAACATAGTACAACTGAGCAAGTTCATCGCATTGTGTCATTTATACGAAAGTCCTTTGAGAAAAATCAGTACTGCACTGGACTGTTCTTAGACGTAGCACAAGCATTCGATAAGGTATGGCACCGCGGCCTAATTCACAAAATTACTAGTTTACTGCCTACGAATGTACACCTCTTGCTGCAAAACTATATCACTAATAGAGAATTTGTTGTAAAGCAAAAAGATTTTTTCTCTCGGCATTGTAGAATAGACGCTGGAGTTCCACAAGGCAGCGTTCTGGGCCCTATTTTATATGTATTATACACATCAGATATGCCAACGACGAGCCAAACAATGACATCAACATTTGCCGATGATACTGCAATACTTTGCACTCACACAGACCCAAAAGTAGCAACGTCTATATTACAAAGGCATATACTTGAAACAGAAGTATGGCTTAAAAACTGGAGAATAAAGGTTAATGAAAGCAAGTGCGTGCATATTACTTTTACTCTAAGAAAAGAAACTTGCCCTGCAGTTACAATAAATGGTCAGAATATACCACAGCAAAACGAAATAAAATATCTTGGAATTCACTTAGATAGAAGACTCACATGGCGGAATCATATTGAAAAGAAAGTGTCGAATATCAAGCTTAAAATGAAAAGCCTATATTGGATGCTTAATTCGAAATCAGCATTACCTCTAGAGTACAAAGTGCTCCTATATAAAGCCATGCTAAAACCAATATGGACATATGGTATAGAAATGTGGGGAACGGCTACGCCCTCAAGTATCGAACAACTTCAGAGAGTGCAATCTAAAGCCTTGCGGATAATCACGGGAGCGCCATGGTATATAAAGAACGTTAACATTCACAGAGATATTTGCATACCTCGTGTAGCCGATGGAATAGTACGGTTGAGCAAAAAATACCTACAAAAGCTAGAAGACCATCCCAATAAACTAGCGCGAAATCTACTTTTAGATGAAGGTCACACAAGATTGAAAAAAAGAGACATCTTCAAGTCTGCAGTATCTTAATGATCTCATCTCACGCGAGGGTCCGTCCACAACTTCCTCCAACCACATCTATCACATTCGAAACAAAAACAAAAAAAACAACATCATTTTCACAATCGACATGAGAGACAACGGAAGCTCTAAGGGAGACTGGAAACTAGGCCTTTCCGGCTCCCAGCTACGAAGAATCGGAGACTGGAAACCCGTCCTTTTCAGCTCCCAACTATTTTTAGATGAAGGTCACACAAGATTGAAAAAAGGGACATCTTCAAGTCTGCAGTATTTTAATGATCTCATCTCACGCGAGAGTCCGTCCACAACTTCCTCCAACCACATCTATCACATTCGAAACAAAAACAAAAAAACAACATCATTTTCACAATCGACATGAGAGACAACGGAAGCTCTAAGGGAGACTGGAAACTAGGCCTTTCCGGCTCCCAGCTACGAAGAATCGGAGACTGGAAACCCGTCCTTTTCAGCTCCCAACTATGAAGAATTGGAGATTCACAACCGATTTAATCATATATGTAAATATACTTATGTTCATTTGAGCAAATAATTCGTTTCTTAGCACTGGCAAGGAAACATATTACTCTAGTATATAAGATTTGTAAACTTATTGTTAGTTTCTTATAAAAGAAAGATTCAATAAATAAAGAAAAATGGAAAAAAAAATGTTGATGTGAACGTCGCCTTCGAATGAGTTTTTGGTACATCTTTAGCGAATGCGGCACCCATTGTGCACACAGCTTTCTAAAACCAAATACTTCAGGTCAAAATATTGCTTACCCAATGAGATGCTTAGGACTTCTACTAAATACCTTCAAGCATTCGACGATTTTCGAATACGATATTCTGTATTTATTCTCCGATTTCTGGCGTTGTTGCTGTTTTTGGGCGCCCTTAGTGGATCGTCTTCAAGGCATGTACATTTAAATTCAGCAACCTGTCTGTGGCCTTCAACATTCATTAAAAAAATAAAAATTCAGTCACTGCACAGTACCTAATTTTCCCCATTGCATAAAATACACGTCGATATTAAATGTCTTGTAAACAAAGTGTTAATTGACAGATTGAAACGAAACTTCTTCGTGGCGGATTTTATCTGTAGACTTGCTCACAGTGGATATCTAAATAATGCCTTTTTCACATATAATTGTTAAGAGCCCTATATTAAATAAAAGAGAGTAAAACAGGAATTTTTACATAATTTGTTTTAAACAACATCTAGTAAATTATAATAAAATACAAAAATTTAAAGATTTGCCTAATCGTCATCAGATGCGAAATACTTATGCCCCTGCACATATATTTTGCTCATCGCTAGATTTGTTCACTGGCCAACGCTTGTGTTTCCCCACTTCTCGAGTGTCGTGCTGGCAAACAAAACACTCTTTGTCTCAATACCCCTATTGAAAAATCCTTTGTTTCTATTTTGGTTAGGATTTCAAGTAGGCCAAAAACCCAAAAACAATCAATTCTTTACATCAAAGAGCAGTGACTTACACTTATAATACATTTATCTTTAAATAACTGACTTCTGATGGGAATAAACTGCACATATTCCATATCATTCGACTAGCCTGAGCAATTTCTTTTTTTTTCATATTATCTGCCAAGCAATAATAAATGTTGCACAAAACCTCATTGCTTTCTCGATAAACTTTATTTGATAAGCATTTTTATAGCATCGTTAAAGTATTTTATTACATTTTTGCAATTTCCTATTGACAGAATATCGATAGCTGCAGCAACCACACAGGTATTCATATCAATAAACCGAAAGTAAAATATATCAAATGAATAATCAAGTATATGGCAGGGTCAGAGGGAAAATAATTTGCCACCACAATTTGGTTTATTGTTTTTATTTTTCTTGACTTGAACACATTCGAGGTGAGTATTTCGACTATTATGGGAAATGACTTTGCTGACTAGAAAAGCCAGTCGCATTGCTGCATACCAGTCATTGGGAAAAATAAAAGATGAATCCGGTGAAACATGTCAAGCTGTAATATGTAATGCAGTATTCATGTGTGTACATGTATGTACTTTATTATATTTTCTTATAGTAATACGTAGGATACTGGGTATAGACCTTTTTATTTTGGTATACAAATTTAGTAAAATAATTTTTCTTACCATCTTTTGTTTAAATTGATGCAGGTTATGCCAAACTAATTCACTGATTTCGTAAGTTTTTTACTGCCCCACTAAAGTATCCGAGCGATACCATCCTGATTGGCAGAGACTAAGATGTTGCTTCAATATGAGCAATTTTCTGTGAATTACTGTAAATTTGTTCTACATTTCCAACCTAAGAATGACAGATTACAAGGTTTGGCCACCTGAAGCAAAGTCGTCAAATTAACTTTGGCTGCCACGTTATCGGGCATTCGTAGGCAGAATAGTGTCTGCTCACTTCACAGGTATACTTACGCTTCGCTCAATCATTGTTCGGACCTTAGATGACAAAATGGAATACTCTTTTTTTCATCCGAATACCGTCTAAATGGGCATTTTCTATAACTTTAGCCAGGGTCGACACACTGGCACATACAGTAATTGGGCCTTTTTCAAACACAAAATAGGAATTTCGCATATACAGTGAAGTCCAAAATAATCAAGACTGAGCTAAAATAGAAACGACAGGAGCTTTGTTCTGATAACTTTGAGTTTATTTATTCCAAATAGTCCCTTCTGCTCTCGATGCACGGCCTTGCGTGATCAAAAAGCTTTTCGAAAGAGTGTTTCTGGTCATTGACCGGAATCTCCTTCAGGATGTCGGTACAAGCCTTTTAGATGGCCTCTACGGACGCAAATCATTTTCATTTCATGACCAAAGGCAATTTTCTGAGTAGGTTAAAGTCATAGGGAGCCATATGAGATAAGTACGATGAGTGATTCATGGTTAAAATGCGATTTTAGTCAAAAAATCAGTCTCAAAAGTAGATCGATGAGAAGGTGCCCAAACTCCTTTTGGACAATTCCCTTGGAATCGTAAAACAAATGAGCATCAATTTGACTTCTGACTTCTCCAAACCCGATTTTTTTGTGGGTGGTGGCTCGTCTT
This sequence comes from Anastrepha fraterculus, assembly GCA_037575425.1. Lineage (NCBI taxonomy): Eukaryota > Metazoa > Arthropoda > Insecta > Diptera > Tephritidae > Anastrepha > Anastrepha fraterculus. The sequence continues at coordinate 70,607 of JAYXIM010008014.1, forward strand.
GGGTGGTGGTGGCCCTCCAATCGGCACTTTGACGCTTAGTTTCAGATTGATGTTGGAAACACCAAGTTTTATCACCAGTTACAATGTTGCAAAGGAAGTTTTCGTAAATTCTTGTCTTTTCTCGTCTCTTTAATTAGGTCTTTCGAATGGTGAATTCAGAGCATATTTGGTCCTCCGTTAACGTGTGCGGAATGAAACGTGCATAGACCTTTCGTAAGCTTAAATGATTAGCCAAAATGCGATAAATCGATATTTGGGAGATATTCAGCTCCAATTCCATGAATTTCAACCATGATTTCGGTTAATTTTTTGTGATAAATTTACGAACAATTTCGATGGAGTTTTCGGTGATTACTGATTTTGGGCTGGCCGTATGTTCATTGTCATTTATGTACTCACAGCCACCTCTGAAACGTGTAAACCACTCATAAACTCTGGCAAATGTCAAATTTCAAATGTTTCGGTAAACGTTTTGCGGATTTTAAAACCAAATTTGATATTAGCTCTTTGTTCGAAACTCATATTTGCATCGATGACACAAACATACTGACACTTCAGATGCAATAATTTCACTTCCACTGAGTCGAATGTCACCAAACTTTTACTGGAAGTCCGCTATACATCCCATACGTCGAAGAGGCCGTTTTAGCATACTAACTGTGACTGAAGTAAGGAAGGAATTTGCCATAGCTCACAAACAGCGACCGAAAAATCATGGCAACGATGCAGCTAACTTCCGTTGAATTCTTCTCGAAGTCGTTTAACACGTACAACAATAGCAGAGATTATGGAGAGTGCAATTGTACAATGCCTCTAAAAAATGTATAAAAAAGCAAAAAAAGTGTAATTTATTACCCTAAGGGGTTAGCGCTAGTCAAAATATTCAAAAACTCAGATTTCTTTTTTTTCATTTTCTTAAAGTATAATATCTTCAAAATATTGTGTGAAAACTTGAAGTGCATCCGACAAATACTCTTCGAGTGATTCAATAATTAACAAACGGCGTTCGGGCGCTTCGGAGCGTTCGAGAGCAAGTAGCTAGCAGCAGCGGCAGATAAAAGTACCAGATAAGCGCGCTAACGGTAACACTAGAGAAGGTAGTAGAACTATTATATGGCCCAGGAATAGATGACACAGAGTAAGTAATTAAATAATTCATATAACTCCACATAAACCGATAGCAAAACTTTAATTGCATTTTTCTCATAACAATGTTTTTTGAACTGGTGATCACTTTAACTTAAAAACCGTTTGGTAGATTTCAATAAAATTTATATTGCTTTTTAAAAACATAAAAAACTCGTGCATGTTGGAAGGATTTTTTTTTCAAAAATTTTGAATTTTGTAAAGAATTATTTTTTTTATTTTTATTTTTCTCGAAAATCCAGAAAAATATTTCCTCCCATATTGTAAATTTGGAAAAAAAAAACGTTTGATCAGACTCAATATTATCTATTAGTATCACTAACACTGCGTTACAAAAACGAACTTTTTTTCTGTCCTATGAACCAAATATACTTTTTCGGAAAGGGGAGAAAAACTAAAAATCACGTGTATCGGCGATTTTCATGTACACGTCAGATTTTTTTTTTATGATCAATTTTTAACCCTTTTTCCGTGATCCAATCGCGCTGAATTTCTGCAGGCAGACTCGTGGAAATGTTTTTATTATGCAAAATTAAAAAAAAAAATGTTTATCAATTCTCAGATTTTCTTGAATTTTTTTTTTTCTAAAAAAAGTATATTTGGTTCATAGGACAGAAAGTGTGTAACGCGGTGTAATTTCTCTTGTCCGATTGATTTTATGATGATCCCTGCAAGGTACTTCCGGCGAAACGGGCTCCACACAAACAGCGATAACTTTTACAATTATTATTGTGTTTTTTTTTTTTTAATTTTGCGAAAGACAAGTAGAAACATCGTGTTTTAATGTTATGCTTTTATTTTTGTAAAATAAAGCAACTTAGCAAAAAAAAAAATTATTGAAAATCATCATTTTTTCGTGTCTCTGGCTACCCTTAACTCCTTCAAATATTAACACTTACTTTGATATTTAACTTCTTCGTTTTTATTTTTCCCTCTTATTTGAATATAAATTCCTGCAAAATTTGTTTATCGCTGCATTAACGCCTTATTTAGGTTAGGTAGCTGTTTATCAGCCCAGAGATTGGCAGTGCTGCCAAGTACTCAAATAAGTTCCTGGGCGCTCTCTCACATAAAAAAAGAGGTTGTCTGTAAAGTCGGTTTACTGACGATAGTTTAACGTGACAACGTCATAAGAAAATATTGATGGAATGGTTGCAATTTTCAAAATAAAATTTTAATTTTATTTGTTTGATAGATATTTTGTATTGATATAGAGGAGGAGGTAAATGGAATTGCAATGGAATAGGTCAAGTTACATTTACACAAACGTGAAAAATGACGAAAAATTTATCAAATTCATGAAAGATATCTTCAATTTCGATTGTGCATCAGACGTTAATAAGTCAACAACACTTAGAGGCATCATCATCGATTTGACTTTCTCAAGACACCCCCTACTCGATACACTCCCTTTCATTTCCTACTTTTTCTATCATCTCCTATTCTCAACAGAGAAATGGTTCATTACCATGCACACAGCAAGAAGGCATATGCAAATACAAATACGTGAATTTATATATGTACATTTGCGCATATACATACATATATACGCTCACTTAAATAGGAGAGAGCAAGATGTCGAACGTTGCCTTTCGTTTGCTTTGTTTGCTTTGTCGTTCGTTCCGCGCTTTCGCTTGCAGTTCATTCAAGGTAACGACAAATGAGCAAGGTAACGGCAATGAGCAAGGTAACGACACATGACAAGGTAACACTAATGAGCAAGGTAACGACACATTTTTTCGTGCGTGCAGCCTGTTAAATTGAATTATAAGACGTTATCACGTCAATAAGAGCGTTTCGCATCTAGTCTTCTATAGTTCAGACGGAAACGAAATAACAAAAGCAATGACTGCGGGATTTTTTCATATATCACCAACACTATATAATTATTTCCATTAGCAAACCACCGTTACATCCCCTGTTACGTTAGCTGAAAAAAATGGCGCTAATATAGGCGTACTGCACATGCGACAAAAATAGTGACAATACGTTAGCCACAGAAAATGCAATTTGCAACGATTAGGGCACACATTTACTGTGCGATAGTAAAAATTAAAATACCAGTGAAATTTTACACGCAAGGTGTCGACAAAATTTGCATAATGATGCCGCCAGAGCCATCACCGCTTTACGGAACGTGGTTGGGGACAACAGAATTGCAATTGCTACTTGTACTAGGTGCACATAATAAACAAGCACGTATGTGCCGCAATGCCGCATTCGACATTTCCATTTTACGTTTCCATTTTACGTTTACGAGTACACGAATGTAAAGGTGGACGTGTAAGGTGTTTCCATTGCTACGTGGTTTGGTGCTGATAATACGGAAGTAGGTGAACGCTTTAAAAACGGTATGAACTATTTTATGTAAATTTGAGAATGTAAGACAAAAACTACTGCAGTACAACTTAAAATTCTAATAAAAAAATGCTTTTATCTTGCTGAAATACATACATACCTATATGCGCTTGGACATATATCATAATTGGCGGTGGTGGAAGGTGGACTGCCGAACGAATTATTGTTTTAATATTAACAGCTTCTGCGTTAATGTTTTTGAAACCGCTTTGTCATTTTATGTTAAAACAATGAAATCTTTTCCGATATGTTTTTCAAGTTAAAAACTTCGATAGTGCCTTGACTTCGTGCCAATTAAGAATGGAAAAGGAAGGATGTTATAAGAGGGAAACGGCCGTTGTTGTTGAGTTCGTTCAATGTACGAGACGAGAGGATGGGAGCTACAGAACTGGATGCAAGGATGATACCAGGATAGATGAAGGTTTGGTTTGTCGAAAGCTGTGTGGGTAGGCCATCGTTTAAGACAATAAGGTTTTTGGTCAAAATTACATCATCAGGTTTGTAAACATATAATAATTTTAATAAAATTTGTATTGGATATTATTAATTAACCATTCATATTACAGAGAAAAGCATGTGACCATTGAAGGTTTGGCCTGTTATTATATATATAATATATAATTGACGCCTACACCCTTTTTGGGTGCTTGGCCTGCTATTTGTGGTGTGCGCCTTGATGTTATTTCAGCTTTAAGCCGACTCCGAACGGCAGATATATTTCTTATGAAAAGCTTTTTTCTTGACAGAAATACACTCAGGGATATGGCATTGCCTGTCGAGGGGCGACCGCTACTAGAAAAAACGTTTTCCTCGTTTTGGTGCTTCGCAGAGATTCGAACCTACGTTCTGCTCCGAGTTCTGAATGGTAGTGACGCACCAAACCCTTCTGCTATGGTAGCCGCCTGTTATTACTTATTATAAAAAATCGAATTTCCCAGGCGTATTGCTGCCATAATTTTTTGCAACCTGAGTAGGCGTCGCTTACGGATTTACCCCAACTGTATATTACTACGTAGCAGCAAATGGCACATATCGTAATGTTAAAGTACCATAGTCAGTTGGCTTGAAATAATAACTTAAAAAACTCAATTAAAAATACTCGAAATAAATTCATCATAATAAAGAATTTAAATATATGTAAACAGGTATATGTACACACACACGTGAGTGAACAGTCAGCATTTGCACAAGTCAAAATAATCTTCTTTAAGTGTAATACAAATTGCAATAAAATTGATTGAAGTATAATTGAGAATCAAATCAAAGAGCATAAAATTGAGCCCCAATCAGCTAAAGTTCGCACAGAAATATTTGTATGTAAGTGTATTTAAGTAAAAGTAAGAATTATTTGTTATGGCTCTTTGTAGCGCTTATGTGTGTATGTATATATCAACGCATCTGTTTGCGAAATCATATATTTGTGTATATTAAGGCGAAATAACAATTTCGGTGATGACGATTTTATGTACGCTAATAACTACCCTGCAGGGAAAAATTCTGTACTGCTACCTGTTCACTTTCAGCTCAACGAACTCGTGTGTATCTTTTTTCATGTAACTAAGTGGTATTTTTTGTAGTGCGTGACTACCATTCGGAGTTCAGAGGGAACGTAGGTTCGAATCTCGGTGAAAGGCCAGAATGAAGAAAACGTTTTTTCTAATAGCGGTCGCCCCTCGGCAGGCAATGGCAAACCTCCGAGTGTATTTCTGCCATGAAAAAGTTCCTCATAAAAAACAAACAAATATCTGAAAGAGATATCAATCAGTACAGCCATTACCGAGAAAATAATAAAGATGTCTGCTAAATTTGATTTTTCTTTTAATTAAATGTAACTTCTTTCAGTAATTCATAATACATTTGAAAATTGGTTCAAGCTGACGCTATAAGAAATCCTGAAAAAATAAAACAAATTCTACTAACTATTAAACCAGTGAAGAAATTAAATTTATGGTATTCACTTTAGGAACATAATTAAAATTAATGCTGGTTAAATTTCGAATTTAAGGCCAATGTAGAGGTGCCATAACCAAAACGCCATACGAAGATCACATCGATCAGTGCACGACAAATCATGAAGGAAATTCCGGGAAAACGGGGATTGACAGTGTTATAGAGATGTTTCGAAGATCAATTGAATCATTTAATGTGAAGTACCAAAGATATATTGGAGATGGTGACTCCAAGACCTTCAAAAATTTGATTGATGCTGACGTTTACGATGGTAATCCTCTTGTCGAAAAAAACGAGTGTATCTTGCATGTAAAAAAACGTATGTACAGACGTGTGAAAGAGGCAAAAAAAGGCCCTTACGCAATTGCCAAAAGTGAGGAAAAAAAGCAGACAAAAACAGAAAATCTACGGTTGAAGCTGAGCCGCCGAAAAAGAAAGAACGCTGACCGAAAAAAGGTGAAAAGAATGATGATGCACCAAAAAGCAAACATCTTGCGTTGACTAACAAGTTAAACGACAAACTTCGTGCGTATTATGGATTAGCAATTATTCGAAACGAAAACTCAGTGGAAGATATGAAAAACGCTGTGTGGGCGACTTACTATCATTTGATTTCTACTGAGGAAAATCTGAAATTGCTACATTGATTGACAGCTGCGTGCACTTTTAATGACGGATTTCATCCTATTTTGAAAGTTATAGACACTATAGGAGTCATAATCGGTCCGCACACTGCTAGGTACGCTATGAAATACAATGCCTCTCGGGTATCAAAGGCTGATAAAAACGCAGCTAAGGCTTCTGAAGCGGCCAGGTCAAGCCGTAGAGCAGCAAAACTTGTTGAAAGTGATGCCTACGAAAAAACCGAAGGATTATTATACGCACCAGGCATAGACGAGTAATGTAAGTACGAATTTTGTCAGGAAAATCTATTTGAAAACTTTAAACGTGGTTTTCTCAAAACAACGTTTTTATGGTTTGTCAACGACCTACAGTAAATTCTATTTAACCGATTGATCTGAAACTTCCCTCAGTTATTCCACACATCAGTAGTTCTGGCAAGTGCTACTTTCGTTTCTTTTTAGCCCTAACTTTCCATACTACAGTCTGATTTCCACCCGAAAAACATACCTTTTTTTCAAAAGTTATTTTTCATAAAAAAAATTTCATATACTAGCACCTACCAGAATAACAAGCCTACAGAATAATAGCGCGAAATCTTGAAAGCCAAAATCTTGTTAACAAGCCGTCTATCTTTTTTTTAAGACACTTACTTTGGTGCCACACTACTACAAAAAATATGTCAAAAAGAAAAAAAATGTTACCATAAATATAAATACTATAAAATCAAAACGATCGCATTTCATTTTCTTTAAAAACAAATCCTAAAAACTTACCTTAAAGCTTGAGCTAAGTTATTATAAATCCACACCTCTAATCTTACTTACTGGCGGTGTAATGCTAAATATAAAGTATATAAAATGTATGCAAATATTAATTCAATTAATTATGCAATGTTTTAGTGCACCTAACTTTTGTTGTTAAACTTGATTTATTCAAAACTATCAGATAATATTATAACATACTTGGATTATTCATTTATTTTTCTTGTAACTTCAAAATATATTTCGTTCTGCTTTTTGCTGCATAATAGTCCCACTCAAGGGCTACGACGCCAGTGCTAACTCAAGTTAGTGTTGCTTGAAACTTTCCCGTGAACGCAACCAAGTAAAAATGAGTGAGAAATACGCGTAGCGTTTTGAGGCGGTATTTTTATGCACGCATTCGAAAGAGCCGAAATTATCTTACGTCGCGGCTGCAAAAGCGAATAGAAAATCAGAAAAGTTTGTTGTGATGTGAAATCAGCGGTATAAAGTGTACAAAAATGTTGATGACTTTTCCGAGCGCGACTTGAAGCGAGTGACGGCAGAAAAGCAGGATAACGGAATCGTCCGACTCTTTAAGCGGGATCCTTCTTTGTGACTACGCCAAGCACAATCAGTTCTTGCTAAAAAGGGAATAGATGTGAGTATCAGCACCTTCGAATGACGACTGAAGGAGGCGAACATATTCTACTGTCCCACATTGAGAAACAACTAAACAAGAAAATGCCGTCACAGTATTGGGCTGGCCGTCCTAGTTCCCAGACGCCAACCCCATTGAAAATCTGTGAGAAACTATGAAAACGCAACCTTGCCGGAAGGCCAATCCATAATTTAAAGCAACTCTTGTGTTAAGTTCGCAAAATCTAGTCCTGTTTGTCGACGAGCTACGCTGAAAAGCTGGTTCAAAGCATGAAGAAGATGCTAGGTTATACTCGGCAACGATGAAGACTACATGGCTTATTGAGTAATTGCGACTAGTAGTTTTGTACATACTTTCATGTAGAAAAAACTTTAGATATGTAGTTTAACTTTTCCCTGCAGGGTACTCATATATGAATGTGTACGAGTACCAGTACTTCTGTAGGTATTTATGCACGCATGCTTTTGGCTACACTGATAAAAAATACTTAATGTTTTAAATAAAGAGGACTAACAAAATATCTTTGATACTGATATGTTGGGGAAAATTTAGAAAACTACAAAAAAGTATGCAGAGGTTAAATTCGGTCCCGACCGAACTTGATAGAGCCAGGGCAAATTTTGGTACAATTTCAGCTATTACTAGCTATTAATTTTTAGAATCAAACAAATTCATAGGTTTCCTTTTTTCTAATCTAATGGCGGTGTATGGTTAACTTCTATATATATATATATACTTGTATGCACTCGTATGTGTATCTATCTGTGAGGTTATTGTAATTGTAGACTTAAGTAAATCAAATAAATTTCTCGTGGTGTATCTAGGGGATTCAATCACTTTTGCTACACGGATTTTTACTTACTGAGCCTTAATTTGAACTGCATATATAAAAATTATCCCCAAACTCATTGACATATCGATGTGTCTTCACAGTTTTGTGCACAGAAAGTGTGTGCTAAGGTCTATACTTAAACATAATTTTTCATGCTGCGTGACATTCCCCAAACTTACTTACTACCTACCAGCACGCATTTATATAAATAAGTATAAGAAACGAGTGCAAAATAAGTAAGCCGTAGAAAATCTCACGTAAAATAAACATTAAAAAGCCAAAAGATATTTACTAGCTTTTCAATGCAGACCACATATTGGGTAGTTCAAAATGTTTGGCAGCAAATTTAACAAATTGCATATTTGTTAAGAGGGAGTACTAAAAACAGACTGTAGAATATTTAAGGAAGTGATAGAGGAACTAGCCAAATGGCGCGTGACTGTCCTTTGGTAGTGCTCAAGTTCGAATTCTGTGAGCACAAACACTAAAATATAAAATCTAGCAACGTTTTTTTCCAACAGCGGTCGACTCTCTGCAGGCAATGACAAACTTTATCGACTATTTCAGCGAAAAAACTCCTCATAGAAATCAGCTGCGTTTTTATACTAACTGTAGGACAACGTCAAAAAGCACACCACAAGTTGGAGGAGGACCTCGGCCAAGCATCTAATAAAGAGTGCAAGCGCCAATATAGCCGATTCCGATACTTCATTTTGATAAGGTTTTGTACCGAAAATATATTTTTAAGATGGATCCACATTTAGATTAATGTTAGCTGTGTATGCTGTAAGAATATTTTGTACTCCAAGGCTGGAAATAAATATAAGTAAATATACAGTGAGTCAAAAAAATATTGGCACACTCGAAAAATCAAAGTTCTCAGTGCTAAAACTTTTCATCTAATGAAAGTATAAAAAATATTACACGGTATTTTCTAAATGTATTTATTTATTACATATTTGAACAAAAAAAATGAATATCGACTTAGGCTTACAATCTCAACCTTGAAAGGTAAAATAAGCCTCAAATTGACATTAAAAAAGTATTGGCACAGGTAGCGTAATCAGCTTGTAAGCTGCAGCTGTAATACTTTATGGGTCCTCCTTAAGACTGCAACGTATCTTCATACTATTTACCAGATTTGAAGTTTCGGAAGGTGTTATTTTATTCCATTCAGAAATTATTGTCTCTTTTAGAGAATCCTTTGACGTTATGTGGGGAGATCGAAGATGCCACACATGCTCAATAGGATTAAAGTCCGGTGATTGGAGGGCAGTGTTTTGGCTATTCGCAATGGTATACTGTGGGCAAAAAGTAAGGTGAATTAAATTTTCGCTCTAGTTATTTTTTTCATGAGTTGGCAGTACTGTTAATAACATCTGGGCCAACTTTCATGTGAATGCCATTATCAGTAATATATTTACGATTGTGTTTACCAAACGACCAAGAGTGCATTTTTCGATTTTTACAATGTCTGATTTGATTGAGCAGAGAAGTGCATCAAATTTTGTTTGCGGAGTGAAATTTCGGCTGCGGAAACATTTAGCATGTTGCAGAAGGCATTTGGTGACCCGACCATGTCGCATTAAAATGTTTATAAGTTGTACAAAGCCTTCAAAGAGGGTCGAGAACGTGTTGATGACTTGGAGCGCTCCGGACGATCATCGACGTCAACAGATGACCAACACGACCAAATCGTCGGTTGACTGTTAAAGACCTTACTGATATGATCGGAATATCAGAAGGATCTGTGAAAACCATTTTGAAAGACCATTTGGGTCTACGAAAAGTCAAATCTCGTTTGGTACCGAAAACTCTCAATTTCTTGGAAATAAGTCGTCGCGTTGATGTGTGTGAAACAATACTTACAGACTATCAGGACAAGCTCAAATGCATCATTACGGGAGATGAGACTTGGATTTATGCTTACGACCCTGAAACCGAAAAGCGAATGCATTAATCTCCAAAACCGGCGACCCTGGACGTAGGGTCTTCACCACTCAATGCAGCAGACGATGGTCGCTGTAAGTGCGAAGTCATATTATACCTTACCTCACCGCCACAAAAAACAAAAAATATCTTAATTTCATTGTCTTAACTACCAGAAGTGATATACTCGTGTAATGTCTACATATGTACAAGAGATACCCCGCTTAAGTAATACGTCGCTCTTTTGGTAAACTCGTATGGCGCAACTTTTTAGACTACCCAATATAATACCCTTTTTTATTATTGCCCATTTTTCTTAGCGCATCAGCACATTCGCTAGGTGATAATATTGGATGATAGAAGTATACCTCAAAGTACATTTAAAACATATGTGCATATGTGTGTGTGCACGGACGTGTATGAATAGAATGCTATAATTCCGTATGTATGCGTATGACGTCATGCACACATACAACGATTTCAAAATGGTGTACACGGTGAATGAAGAAATTAGATTTTCTGAAAAGAAAATAAGAGATCAGCACATAAAAAAAAGAAAAGGAAATAAAGGAAAAGCAAAGAAAAGGTGAAAATTATTATTATAACTTCGGTTGTGAGGGATTATATCAAAAAAAGAGGAAATTGCAAGTAAATACGCAATATTTGTTGGTCATACATATAAAAAGGTGCTGGCTACAAGTCAAGAATTAGAACAGGAATGGGAAGGAATTCATATACAAAGTAAACACTAGAAATACAATACATTGAAATTAAAGTGCGTATGTATGTATGTTCGCTTTTTAAATTTCTAATTTGCTAATTCAAACCAAGTTAGAGTATATAGAACAAGTAAGGAAGTAGCAAATTCGGTCCCTACTGAAATTTATATGAACGCGCATATTCTTGTAAAATTGAATTTCAGCGGGCAGTTAATTTTTGGAAATAAAGAAATTAATAGAGAATGAGAGTTTTGGTTAGTAATATCAGAAGGGAAGGAAATTGAGTCTAAACACTTGGCCCATAATTATTAAAGTCGCCTAAGTCAAAACTAAAAAAAAATAGTTTATCAGTTTTTAAGCCAAATTTATTCAATGTAATTGCTGCGATATCATCAAAGGTGAACCATTAGTTTTAGTTTCTATTTTTTTATCATTGGTTTAATGAAAAATTAAAATTAACAAAATTATGCGCAGTCAAAGTAGGGGATCAAAAAACAGAGGGTGTTATGGCGCTATCGAATGAGCCTTGGCTAAGTTAAAAAAAAAATTCACAGCCACTGTTTAAAAAAAAATATTTTTTGCATATTTTTTCAACAATTCCGATTTTTTTTAAACTAAATGAAAAGTTATAGTCTCGAGCTAGAGGTACTAGATGAAAAAATGTATAGAGAATATCCTCCTCTAATTTGAAGTAAATCGGTGTATTAGAACTCGAGATATCCTTACCGTAAGCTAAAAAAAAGGAGTTTTGAGAAAAACGCATTCAAAGTTTTCAGACAAGACGGAAACTTTGAAAATATGAAAAAAAAGAAAATTCGACTTTTTCTCCAATAGAAAAATGTAAAGAAATTATAAAAACATTACTTGAAAATGGTGCATAACTCTTTTGACGCATTTCTAAACGACATAATAATCTGATAAATGAAAATCAAAAAATAATAGGAACTACAGTTCATACAGAATAATTGTGATTTTGGGTTGACGAAAAAGAAAATAAAAAAATTAAATTACTTCTGAATTTAATTTAAGAAATGTGTAGAAGAAGAAATGTATTTTCCTTAAAAGGAATATCGTAGATGGATTTTGTTTCAACGAAATCACTAGAAGAGTTAACAACAAGAAGAGTAAAAAATACCGCGGCGAATCTGTTTCTTGGCCGCAAATAAAAGGATGAGATTTTTGAAAAATCAGCTTCCTATACTTTTCTATAAAATTTCTTTAGATAATTATAAATTCTAAGATCATTCATCTAAAAGAGGAAAACCAAAAATATACGGAAATGTTAAGCTTATTCTATTATATACCACCAGTAGACCAGTAACGGAAGAAACACATCAAGACATTATGTGTTTGCTACCATACATCCTGCAGTTTTTCAGGAACGTTTTAAGAATCTTTCAAGCTTAAAATGAAAAAAAATGGATAACTTTTGTATAATAATTAATAAATATTCAAAAATTATCTCATCAAAGTTATTGTTTCATATAAAACTCATAGTTCTTTATTGCCTCATTGTGTTAACATGGTCTGAAAAGTCTCGGGTCTAATAAATAGATGGCAATGGTTTTACTGCATTCACATCCTTTTCAGTTAGTGCAAACTTAAAAAGACAGCTCTTAAAATTTCATGACATTCTATTCATTACTTCGTGAATTATTGTGCTAAGATTGACGCAACTTTTGCTATTTTCAAAATAAAATGGACAAAACAGAATTTTTGTGTTTTAATTTTCCATTGATTCTTGATGAGGAAAAAAACCGTTCAAGCAAAGTAATGGCTTGAAAAGTGTTATGGGAACTCCGCTCCATTAGAAACCACAACGAAATGATGGTTTGCTGACTTGGAACGTGGTCGTAGAGACACCGATGATGCCCAACGCAGTGGACATCCAAATGAGGCGGAAACGCCAGAAAACATCCAACAAATCCACAATGATCCACTTTTAATGATCAATCAAAACAATGACAAAACTACATGAATTCAACTTCGAATACCTCTCACATCCAAATGCTCGCCGGTTTGGAACTTCGCTGGAATGAAGACCTATTTCGAGGTAAAAGATAAATCGTTCTACAAAAGTGGTATTGAAATGTTAGAGCGGCGCTGGAATAATTCCGCTGTTCTTGATGGATTTTACGTTGATGAATAAAGCCAATTTTGGTAGAAATAAAAAACCTGTTTTCTTTATTAGGCCAGGGACTTTTCAGCCTATCTGTTATAGGACATTTCAGTTTCGAAAATGGTTTAAGTCAATTCCGACTTGAAAAACAACATTTTGGTATGCAATTCACTAAAAATTGCATATTCATAGTAAATTTCGGTTAATCAGGAGTAATATTTTGTAATTTTGTAATTCTATATAACAAGGGCACATAATGTAAAAATATTTTTTAAATTTATTCAAATACAATTCATTAATTCGCGGGATAAAAATTTCGCTCTAGTTATTTTTTTCATGAGTTGGCAGCACTGTTAATAACATCTGGGCCAACTTTTATGTGAATGCCATTATCAGTAATATATTTACGCTTGTGTTTACCAAACGACCCAGAGTGCATTTTTCGATTTTTATAATGTCTGATGTGATTGAGCAGAGAAGTGCCATCAAATTTTGTTTGCAGAGTGAAATTTCGGCTGCGGAAATGTTTAGCATGTTGCAGAAGGCATTTGGTGATTCGACTGTGTCGCAGAAAAATGTTTATAAGTGGTACAAAGACTTCAAAGAGGGTCGAGAACGTGTTGATGACTTGGAGCGCTCCGGACGACCATTGACGTCAACAGATGACCAACACGTCAATAAAGTGGAGGAGTTAGTGCTCAAAAATCGTCGGTTGACTGTTAAAGACCTTACTGATATGATCGGAATATCAGAAGGATCTGTGAAAACCATTTTTAAAAACCATTTGGGCCTACGAAAAGTCAAATCTCGTTTGGTAACGAAAACTCTCAATTTCTTGGAAAAAAGTCGTCGCGTGTGTGTGAAACAATGCTTTCAGACCATCAGGACAAGCTCAAATGCATCATTACGGGAGATGAGACTTGGATTTATACTTACGACCCTGAAACCACCGACCAATCAAGCGAATATCGTGCTAAGGGCGGGGCCAGACCGAAAAGAGCACGTCAAAGTCGTTCAAAAATAAAGGTCATGATGACAGTTTTTTTCGATTTTCGTGGTGTGGTGCACTATGAATTCCTTCCACCTCGCCAAACTGTTAATAAGGAATATTATTTGAGCGTTATGCGTCGTTTACGTGAAGCAATTCGTCTAAAAAGACCAGAATTATGGGCCAACAACTCTTGGTTTTTGCATCACGATAATGCACCGTCTCACACTGCACTCGTTCTTCGTGACCATTTCGCCAAAAATTCCACGCATATCGTTCCGCAACCACCGTATTCACCTGATTTGGCTCCGTGTGACTTCTGGCTATTCCCAAAACTCAAGAGACTACAGTAGTATGTGACTTAGATCACTTTCATAATTATGCGCTCACATAAAAAGGGCGCGTGGTTTATTTCAACCTCAATAATATTGTTTTCAGATCTAAATGAAGGAAGTGTAACTTTTTCTCCAGTTATCGTGCACAGATGATGGACATATATATATATATATATATATATGGCCGAGCTCGTCCGCCTATTTAAGCCGACCACGAATGGCAGATATTTTTATGAGAAGCTTTTTCATGGCATAAATCTATTCGGAGCTTTGCCTGCCGAGGGGCGACTGCTATTAGGAAAAACTTTTTTTGGTGTTTCACGAAGATTCGAACCTACATTACCCGAATTCGATGGTCAACATCTCTCATGATTCTGGGCTATTTGATATGTACGAGTATGTATATGACTTAGTCTATCTCGAGTACTTTATTCTAATACCCTTCTACACAAGTGCGCCTATATAATAATATTTGTATGTATGTAGTTTAACTTTATGTGTATTTGCACATTTGAAAAGAAGGATAAAACGGCAAAAGCCGAAAACCCAGAAGCAAAATTAAGGCGTACCTGCTCGCATTGTAGTCAATGGAATTGTATGAAAATATTGCGAAACTACTTTGCGTAAAAGGTTCTTAAGAAGTATGAAGGAAAAATGAAATGGCAAAATAAGAAAACCGGAAAATGATATGGCAAATATGAGTGTCAATAGCATTTGTATACTTACATATGTACACATATAATTAATCTATAGACACATGTTTTTTTATAAAGTTAAACCTGTTATTTGTCGAATGCTGGACCCCACAGACAACCGCCAAGGACTGATTCGTTGGGGAAAAGGCGATTAGTCGGCGCTACTACGCTTTACCCTTTTAGAAGCTCTCAGCTTTCGGCTATAGCATTTCTTACAGCTTTTCAGCATGGCTCTAACCAGCAGTTGGTGGAGTAGTTTTCCGCCAGCCTGTGAAGGAAGCTTTAAAGTCTTATACTTGTACTGTCAAATTGCGTACGTTCGAACGACGCATAGTTTGTCAATTCAATTGCGTCGCTTAGAAAATTAGGTGTCACGGAGTGATGGAGTTTAAGTTAAAAAAATTTTGCTGTCATTTTCACCCACAAATCGATGGGGTAAATTTCAGCGTCAACTAATGCTGTACCGTTCAAGACTGTCCTGAACGCGCTGCATACACGAAAACCACGTATTGATGAACGTTGACTTAGTGTAGTTGTTGTAAGGCGCGTAGTAACAAACGATCGTATTTTGCCTCGTTCATTACCAGACCCATTGGTTTCATTTCTTTATTCCGCTTAGAAAAGGCGTAACTGATGGCGCGTGGCTGGCTATTAAGCTAGATTATATCAATATTGTAAGCTATTGCAACTTACATATTTCTTCTTTTACCATAGATCAACCTTATGCAAATGATTCCAAATTATTTTCTGGCTAATTACTTGTGCCTACATGACGCACAATGCTCCAACTCCTTACAAACAATGGGAAAAACTAGAAGGAGTGGTCGAAAGTAATTGAAACTGTGCTCCTAAAGGTATAAATCTAAGGATTCGTTTTATTCCAATTGTACTTTTCCAACAACCTTGCTCTACTCCTAGCTAAGACTCCACAATTACAGGAGAAATATTCTGTTTCTTCTTCCTCCTCGTCTCTACAACGTCAGCAATATTCATGCGCAAATATTCTTAGCCTAATAACCAATGGCCGGTGGCATAAGCCACAATCATCGAGATGTTCTCTCTTGAGAGGTTAAGGAATTCGTCTAATCTTTTCATATCTATTTGCAACGAAATTAGCCTGGTTATAGTACACGTATTTTCTTCTCTCCGTGACCTATTGGTCTCTTAGAGTATATTTTTTCCCTATCCTTAGTTTGCAAGTTGCCATAGGAATACCAATATTGCATCTGTTTTCAAGCAGTGGAAGATTAGTACCCTTTCTGGCTAGCTCATCGGCCTTGCAACTTCCTTGAATATCTCTTTGTTCCAGGAAACTATATAGGGCCTATCTTTAAGACGGTGCTAATATCATTTCGAGCTGTCAGGCATTCCTGAGCAACCTTTGGTCTTAGTAAAATGCCTCCATTAATTTGATGGCTGTGCGAGAAGGCATTTATCGTAGTTGTTATGGCGTGTGTGTTAAGGTACACAGTTACCTTCTTTATGGCTATGACTTCTGCCTGGTAGACACTACAGTAGTCCGGAAGTCGGACAGATAATTCTAAGCCTACTTCTTTTCAAAAAACTCCATAGCTTACTTTATTTTCTAGCTTTTATTTCCCCTCTTCTCCAGTTTCTTCTTTTAGTTTGTCATTCTATTTTTGACGGGATGTTAATCTTGAAGGGCCTGTTTATGGATGGAGTAGTCGATTTCTTTGTTATAACTACTCATAGTAGGTAGTATATAAGAGTGGTCGAACCGCCGTCTAGAGCAATTCTGAGGCCAGATTTGGATTCAGCGCATCATAAACCTTCGGAAATATATAGTTTGGTTTCTGGGTCTGAATGTTGGTTAAATTTTGTCGGCCTGTGTAATCATATACGCGCTTCGCTAATGTATTGGTTGGTCCGCTTAGCAGCTCAAAATCATACGACTAAATAAAGATAGCGGAAAAAACTTATAGACAAAAATGTTCACAAAAGAATGCTCTATAAAAAAGCTCTAAAGTATATTTTCCATAAAATCTATAAAAAAGAAGTTATTACGCTTTAAAACAATTCATCCCTTAATTTTTCGCGTAATTTTGTTTATAACTTTTTTATTATTAATTTTACAATAAACAGTTTTGAATGAAAGTTGTAGATAATATTATTGTCTACAAAAAAGTATCTTACAAAATGTTCGTAACTTTCGGAATTCACGAGATAAACGCAAAAAACCAGTTGCACCCTTATTTCCAAGATGGCGGCCGCGGGACACAACCTCCGACCCCGAAAACTCAAATTTAAGTTCACAGTGATGGGTTTTACATAATAAAACCATAAACTCGCATACTCCTAAAATTACTTAGTTGGCTATTTTTTTTGTCTCTTTTGACTGGACTATAGGGGTGCTCCTTAAAGCGCCGGTGAAGCATAAAAATGCAGTTCTTTGGACTTTGCTGAGCAGTTTCGTATAGGTTAGCTTTTGAGTTGATGGCCGCCACTGAGTTTATAAACAACAAAGGTTTTGATTAGTCGTCTTTGGTCGCGTTTTCACCTGGGTCGAATTGATTTCGCCATTTTTGGAAGCTGTAATACAAAATTGACGTCTGGGGTGCTAATACAAACTATTTCAGTTAGAATTTACTTACGGGTCTTGTAATATTTCACAGAAGAAAAGTACATTTTTTGCAATGTTAAATTAAAATTTAAATTTAAATCTAAAATTGTTTTAAAATATGTACTCTTTATAAATTACATTACACTCGACTTGAGGGCTAAAATAATCATTTCATGCTCAACAACCGCTGTGAAAATATGGATACCTTTGATTAAAACCAATTTATCAGCCGCACATACATATGTACAGGTAATCGATTTAGAAACTTAATACATAATATATATATGCCATGCTATTTATTTTAAAGGTAATGCGCAAAGTTATGCACAGTCCGTAAGTATGGAGCAAACTCCTTACCTGCAACTAGTCAATTTCAGCGCAGACAACATCCGTTTCCCGCTTTGATGGCCACCGAAAAGCAATTGAGTATTTCGTTTCTTCAATGAGTTGTTGCCGCCTTATGCTTTGACGAAAGCTCGCCATTTGTATGCCTGCAAGAAAAAGATGAATAAGTATGCAGGAAGACAGATAACAAAAACAGACGGAAGTGGGAAGCGGATGTGAAAAAGGCATTTGCTATTTTATTACCAATCAATTGGCTACACGTAACGATTGTGTAACCAAGTAAGCAAATATTTTGTGGGACTCCACAAAGTTCCACGTAAATTACGAGGGCGGTTCAATAAGTATCCATGTTTGATGACAGAGGGCGTTCCTGAGGGAAGTTGGTGTCAACATTGTGTGCTGCCACCTATCAAACGACGGCAAAACAAATTTCAGATTGACTCGAGTAAGATGGAAAAAGATCAGACTCGCTCGCTAATTCGCTGTTTGTTATTGGATGGGCAAAAATGCAAGAAGAAAAAAGCAAAGTTGGAAGCTGTCTATGGGGACGCTTCGCCATCTATGACCCCAGTTAGATATTGGTTCAAAGAACTTAAACGTAGACGAACATCCGTTTTTGATGACTAGCGATCAGGACCGGAACGGCAATTAATATTTTACATGATAAGTTGGGGATGACAAAATTGTCGACCCGATAAGTGCCGGTATTGCTCACAAGCAGAAGCAGCTGTTAACTTCGAAGCAGTGTTTGGGGCAATTTACGCAAGATACGAAGGAAATTTTGCATCAAGTTGCCTCCGTCGATGAAACCTGGATTCATCATTACACACCAGAAACTAAGCAATAATCAAAACAATGGATTTCCTCCGGTAAATCTGCTCCAAAGAAGGGGAAGACAATCCCATCGGCCGGAAAGCTCATGGCGACGATTTTTTGCGATGCGAATGGAGGTGACGCCATGGATTTAATAAAAAAAAGAAGAAGAATCACTGGACAATACTGCAATGAGCTATTGGACCGCTATCACAAAACATTTAAGGAGACACGTCCACATTTGGCGAAAAAGAAGGTGCTGTGAACATTCCTCCGGGGTTGTCGCCGCCAAACTGCATGAATTGCGTTATGAATTGCTGCCGCACTCCCCGTATTCTTCCGATCTGGCTCTCTGTGACCTTTTCGTGTTCCGTAACATAGAGAAAAAAAAATGTAGTTGAAACAAGGAAGTTATCAATAAATCCTATTTTTTGGAGAGGTTAAAAAATGGACGCAGCGTTGGGAGAAGAGTATTTTTCTAAAAGGGGGCTACGTTGAAAAATAAAAAGAAAAAAAATGGTGTTTTATTTCAAACATAGGTACTTATAGAACCCCACACGTATGTACGAGGGGTGCCTTTTATATTTCGGAATTCGGCAACCCTGATGTTGCAATCTGGCAACTGACAGCTGTATTGCAAAGTTTGACATTTTTTGGCTTTTACGTACTCAGAACGTTTTGAAATATCAGCGCTACTTGTGGTTTTTATAGTAACTTAAAAGATTCATCTCGGTCCAAAAATGGAATTAAATCGTGAGCATTGCGATTATTTTCTACAACTTTTGAGGTGGATTAACTCAGCAACATTGCATGGATGAACTTAATTCATTTTTTGGCGATGAAGTTCCGTCAAGGACCAGTGTTTATCGATGGTATGGTGAATTCAAACGTGGTCGTAGTTCACTCCAAGACGAATTTCGTGAAGGTCGTCCAAAATCAGTTGTTGTTCCGAAAACCATTGATGCTGTGCGCGAACTGATAGTGCAAGATCGTCATGTGACCTATCGTGAGATTGAGACAATCTTAGGCATTAGTGGGACCAGCATAGATTCAATATTGCATAAACATTTGACTGTCAAAAAAATTTGTTCGCGTTGGATCCCACACAATTTGTCAATCGCTCAAAAAAAGGCTCGTGTCGATTGGTCAAAGGAAATGCTAAAAAAATACGATCAAAACACATCTATGACATCCTGACAGGTGATGAATCATGGATTTACGCGTATGAGCCCGAAAGTAAACAGCAGTCGACTGTATGGGTGTTTCAAGATGAGCCAAATCCAACAAAAGTTGTTCGCGCCCGAAGCACTTCCAAGCAAATGGTCGTCTGTTTTTTCGGAAAAACTGGACATGTCGCAACCGTACCACTAGAACAACGCAGAACAGTAAATTCTGAGTGGTACACTACCATTTGTTTGCCAGTTGTCTTAAAAGAAATTAGGAAAGCCAATCGCCAAAGACGGATCACTCTTCACCAGGACAATGCGAGCTCTCACACATCGACTCAAACAACTACATTTTTGAGCACCCAAAACATCGAACTAATGGGTCATCCGCCGTATACTCCTGACTTGGCACCGAATGACTTCTTTTTATACCCGTACGTAAAAAACAAACTGAGAGGTCAACGTTTTTCGACACCTGAAGAAGCGGTTGCGGCATTCAGAATGCATGTTTTGGAGGTACCTCATTCAGAGTGGCAAAAGTGCTTCGACAATTGGTTCAAACGCATGCACAAGTGTATAGATCTTCATGGAGAATATTTTGAAAAACAATAAAGTGATTTTCGATGATTAAAATTTGTTTTTGTTCTCTAATCCCGACATATAAAAGGCACCCCTCGTACTAGAGGTAAAGAAATAGATAGTAGGAGTGGAGTTAAATCAACTCAATGTTTAAAAGCTAATTCTCTATAAGCGGCAAAATGCATTTAATGTCGATCTTTTTATTTTTATTGTTTGATTTTTTAATTTTACAGTTTACGGTAAATATTATCATAAAATAAAAGTAGCAATAAAATAAGGTGGAATTTTTGCAATTGAAAATAAGTTTAATTAATAAGTAAATATGTTTACAAAATATAATTTACTTTAGAATACTTTACTGTCAATCAACCGTTTTTTTTTTGTTTGCCTCGTTTTCAATGAACTTCTGCCAAACCACTGCTGCAAAACCTGTGATCCCCAATATGTCTACACAATTTTATTTTATAAGTTAGGTAAAAATAAAATTTGAATAGCCGCCTACACGCTCTACTCCACGACAGGTGGAAAAACAGCACAATCTGTTTTAAGTTGGCAGAAACATGAAAGGTAAAGTATGTTCGGTAGCAAGTTTGCACAAAGGAAACGAAAAGAAAGAAAGTTAACTGAAAAAATTCTGCCACACGCCTATGCTGATACACCTGAACACATGCAGATATTGCAAAAATAATAAAATGAACAAGTCTACACTTGCCGGCTTGGGACAAAAGTGAATATTTTGGTATGTGCGTAAAATTATTTCATATTTTATACGCTTTCGTCGACATAGGAAATCACTTAAGAAAATTGTATTAAAAATGTATGTTAGCTCACCTCTGCCAACACACGCCAACACACATACACCCTTTCACATGCGTACATGTGTATTAGCTATCCAAAAATAAAGAAAAAATTGTTTGTGTAAATTCTAATATTTTATATTTTATGCAATTACTACACTGTGCGACAGCACTTTTCCCACATGCAAAAGTCGATATGTCTATGAAATTAGATCTCAGTAATTATTTAAAATTTAAAACACTTAATTTTAATTAATATTAAATTATCAAACATGAGACAATGTCTTTTATCCTTCAATGTATTTGATTAATTTTTTGCACATACTGCAACTTATGATAAAGAAAACTATTTTGGCTAAAAACTGTGCCTCCAGCTCTACTGCTTCATTGTTGAATGAACGACCAAAAAGTTTAGAAGAAAAATATACAAAGAAAAAAATATAAATAAAATAAACAGAAGGTAGTCAGACTTTTATTTTTTTAATATTTTTTATAGTTGTTTTTTTAATCTGTTTTAATACTTTCTTTAGATTTTTTTTTGTTAATTTTTTTTTAAATATTTTTTCCAAAAAATATGTGCATTCAATTTTAAAATTTTATACAAAAATTAGAAAAATTCTAACACCTTTCCCTCCCAAATTCACAGCTTTTAGTTGGTATTTCTAGAAATATTTTTCGTATACAGTTTTACGGCCCATTAAATTTTAATTAAGGGTTTTCCAAGAAAAATGCAATTTTTTTAATATAAATGACTGGATGTTTATTTCATTATAAAGAGGAAGGTATGCCGTTAATAATGGAAAATAACATCAGGCAAATGACCATCACAACCACGCTTACAGGACAATATCGTTTTTATGAAAGTTTCCGTAGCTGAATTGCCCTATGCCCTCAATAGCCTCACGAATTCCATCTTTGAGGTCTTGAATCGACCCTGAGCTGTTGGCGCAGACCTCCTCCTTCACGTGGCCCCCAAGAAAAAAGTCACAAGGTTGTAAATCACAAGAACTCGGTGGCCAATTGTGATCACCTCATCGAGAGATAACACGGTGCGGAAACTTTTCCCATATTCTTGTAGCCTGGTTTATGTGCAAGTAAATAAAAAAATAAGTAATTGGCGCTTACACCGCTTTTGGATGGCTGACTGAACTCCATCTCCTATTTGGGCTGTCTTGCTGTTTTCCTCCAAATAGAGGGACCTGCCGCTTTAAGTCGACTCCGAACGGCAGATTTTTTATTTTTATTTTTATGAGGCGCCTTTTCATGTCAGAAATATACTTGGAAGTTTTCTATTGCCTACCAAGGGGCGACCGCTATTGGAAAAAAAATTGTTTCATTCAGGGAGATTTAAGCCTACGCACTTTCAAATGGTAGTTATGCACCAACTAATTCGACTACGGTGGCCACCAATTAGAAATATTCACACTCGTACATACAAACCCTTCCACAAATGCTCATAAATGAAGCTCAAGCGCATTTTTCTTAACAAAATTTATTGCCAACAACTTATATATACAACTCATTTTACATTTCAATAAATCAAAAAATTATCTTAAACTGCCCGTTTTTTTTGCTTCACCACAATGACAGTAATTGTTTTTAAAGTCATAGTTTATAAACGAAACTGGTTCGAATTTTCACAAGAAAAAAATTAAAAAATGTCTTCAGGTTTAATTTCTTAACTAATAACTACAATCACAAAAAATATAAAGAGCAGAGATTAACAAGTAATATCTGAGTTGAAAAATTATTAAAAAGTTTATTTATTTCATTTATTTACTCAAAAAGAAGAAAAAGTCTGTATAGTCTAATAAATAAAAAGCAAAACCTTTACCTTAATAATACCAATTTTTAATAGCCTCAAAATAAGGAAAAAATAATAGAAGAGTTCAGAGAGTAGAACGAAAGTAAAGGTAATTGAATAGGTGTTGAGGCTTAGGCAAAATGTAAAGGGAGCAAGCAGCCAATGTAGTCACATTTTTTTTTAGACTAAATATATCTAGCGGAAGTGTTAATTAGCAGCGCATTCATATAGAAGGTGGCGCAAAATTAATCTTTCTATCGAAAAACTTATAACTTTTGCATGTCGGATGACATTTCATTCATATTTCACTACACTTTCGACTAAACAGCTGCAGTATACAAACAGGCAAGCAATCGGAGCATAATAGTGAAAATAGAGATTTCCATCACTAAAACTAAATTTGATTTTATTTAGCAAAAAATTATTAAAAAACAAACAAAAAAATTGGATGATTAATTTTGCGCCACCCACTATCAACTCTTGATAGGATAGGATTGGTACACTAAGCGTAATAGATATATTGGACAAACCAACTTTATAATTTTTCTTGTAAAATAGCACATTATATTTTCTTTAACTGCTTTCTAATATACTTACATGTGTGCACAAACTAGCGGTAGTTTTATATTATTTTGTCACGTCACGTCTTGTTTGCGCTTTGCTTGAAATTTGACTTTCTTAAAGAAAACAGTTATAAAGGATAAATGCTTTCGTTAAGATTTTATTTCCTGTTCTGGCAATTGGGTGATATATTTATACACATTTCATAATTTAAACTTCCTTAAGGTAAGTTGAGTAGTTTCCATTAGCAAATGTATAACTTTCATGCGGGGAAAATATTTTTTGGGAAACTATGCCAAGAGAAGCGCAGCTAACTACCGAGGTACGGGGTAGTATTCTAGCTTATCCTGAATCGTGAGTCTCAATTCCCAAAATAGCGCTAAAATCGAAATAAAAATGTCATGCACAACTTTTGGAAAAATCCTGCTAGATATGGAAAAATTAAAAGAACTGGTCGTAAGATTGACGGCGGTTGTAACAGAGAGATAAAACGGTTAACTGCCAATAAAAACATCAGACCTAACCAAATTGGATGTAACCTTTCTCTCAAAGCAAATTTCGAATGAGGTTTCGAATTTATAATATCAAAATGGACTAGCTGAACTGAAGCTTACCTCACGCCACAAAGCGCTAAACTCGAATTCGCCGATAATCATAAGTTCTGGGATAATGAATATTAATCCATAAATGGCGATAAAAAATGTAATCTCGATGGACTTGATGATTTTCAGAAGTATTGGAGAGATATTTGCGTGATATGACAAACGCGTCACTCCCGAAACTTCCACGGTGGCTTTGTTATGACCTGGGGTTTTAGCTACCGCAACAATACCCCAATTTATTTGATTTCGCTTAAAATGAACGCAGAAAATCATGCAGAGGTCTTGGGTAATGTTTTGTTGAGTTTTGGCGAAGTTTTTACGGTAAATCTTGGACATATCAACTAGACAATGCTTCAATTCACAGCGCTAAGCGTACAAAGGAGTTTTTCGCATCGGATAATAAATATTATTGTGCTGAAGACCTAAATCCAAAGGAAGACCTCTGGCGTAATCTTAGCAAGCAAGTTTATAAAGACGGACGCAATGATGAAAAAACTAAATCAGCAAATGTACCAAAATTTAATACAGTTATTGCACGCATATCCATTTCTTCATGTGCGATAAAAAAAATTACATTTTGTTACGCTGTGTTATACTCGTACTAATCTGATATACCTCTGAGTATTTTGCAGCAGCTCTGATCTAAATGATTGAAATGTATGTTATCGCTCAATCTTCGAAGGCAATCATGTGAGATACAGGTGTTTTAAAACTGGAAAAATGCATTAGAAAATTTGCATAGTTCACATGTGCGTAGGAATTTGTGTGCTACTAACTGGCTAAATTTATCAGACAATGGCAAATGCTATGATTTTTCCGAATTCATGTAAATATATATGTGGGAAGAATGTGTGGATGAAGATTGATTTACAAATTCTGCACCACAGCGTCGACCTAACATGAAATGGAATTTATAATCTTAAAGTTATATTCTTTATGGCAGCATCGGAAGATCCTCTGCTCTTCTCGATGCGTCCTACGCTATCCCCTCAGTAACCCAAAGAGTTCACCTTTTGAAATACCAGTGTGAGATAGTGGGCGAGTATATACGGGGCGTTATACCAATAAATAAGTTCTCCTCGGCGAAGCATGCCTACACTAAGGGGAAATCTACAGACAGCGCCTTGCACTCGCTTGTCGAGTTGGTGGAAAAATGTTCATCAGATAAAGAATTTGCCCTGGATGCCTTCATAGATATATAGGAGAAGGCGCCTTCAACAATATAAAGGCGAGCGCTATAGTAGAGGCTTTAGAAGACTTGCTTGGAAGGAGTTGAACCACTCCTTGTTGCCCTGATAGAAACAATACTCGTCAGAAGAAAGGTAACGGCTAATTTAGGCAGCAGTACTCTAAGCAGACACGTCTACAGAGGCACACCTCAAGGTGATGTACTCTCCTCTCTCGTCTAGATTTTGGCGGTAAACTCGCTATTGCTGACCCTGGAGGGAGGGAGTTTCCACGTCACTGCATATGCAGATGTCCTAGGAATTGCTGTTAAAGGCAGATATGCTAAGGGGAGAAGGAGGGAATGGGGGACTACCAGACTACTGCAGCGTTTATCAAGCAGAGGTTCTAGCCATAAAAGAAGTGGATTCATACCTAAGTATATATGCCGTAACAAAAACGACTAAAAATATAATCATCAAATCAATGAATGCGGGTATACTAAGATCAAAGGTTGCACAGGAATGCCGAACAGCCCTAAATGATATTAGCGTCGTATTTAGGGTCAGCCTTATTTGGGTTCCGGGACACAGATATATTGAGGGAAACTGTAAAGCTGATGAGCTAGCCAGAAAAGGTACTGCTCTTCAACTGTTCCGCGATAAAAGTACTATTGGAATACCTTTGACCACGAGTAAATTAATAATAAAAAAAAGGCCAATAGTTCATGGGAGGATGAAGATTCATGCATAACATCCAGGCTACTATGGCGCAAATAAACAATAAATGGACAAAGGAATTGCTTAGTCTCTCAAGAGAAGATATCTCGAAGGTCGTGGCTTGTGTCACCGGCCACTGGCTATTTGGCAGGCATTCCTTGAGAGTAGGAGTATTCTCCCATAAATATTGGAGAAGTTGTAGAGATGAGGAGAGGAAGAAACAGTTGTTCACTTCCTTTGCAATTGTCCATCTTTAGCTAAAATCAGAGCAGGTTGTCTAGGTACACACTTTTTCAATTCTCATACAGAACTTTCTGGCGCGGAGATTAGACCAATCCTACGCTTCATAAGAGCCTCAAAATGGTTTCATGAAAATAAATAAACAAGGTCCCCTTGTCACACAGTGGTATCACAACGGACCTGTAAGGTCTAAGTGAGTTGGTCATACGGACCGACTACCACCATAACCTAACCTAATCTAGTTTTTCGCGAGTGATAAGTAAACACAGTCGACTAGTTTATTTTTTCGTATCCATTCTTTATAAGTTTAATAGTAAAGAGTTATATTTTGAGACACTGTTATGTACTTAAAAAACTATCTCAAGATGTTACTTAACCTAAAATATAGCGAAAATCGTGCATTTTTGTACTCCTAATCAAGAATATCCTAACTCTTTGCAGCAATTCTGAGGTCTACTCTAGGTTCAGCAAGTCAAAAACCTTTGGAAAAATGTAGTCTTGTTTTTGGTACTGAAGATCTATCAAATTTTGACGGCTTGTTACGGTTATTTAATTTTACCGAAATCAACAAAGGCAATGGCATTGTTTTATTGCATAAAACTAACTCCCACCTCCGATTGCCAGCAAAGTAGCACATGACCCTCCCCATGACCTATGCATGTATTCTCTGACGCATACTAACGTACGTACGATTATGCAGATATACTTGTAAGTAATTTCTTAGAGCAACTTACTGAAAGCCATGCAACATTACAACAAATAGCCCGTAACATGTTTTCAATAGAATTGTCGTCTATAGCTTACACTCAACGAGCTGACACCTCGGGGCGCCTACTAGTTTTATGCCCATGTGCGCCGCCAAGATACAGCTGAGTTGAGTTATGAGCATTTCCCTTTTGATTTCCTCTGCAGAAGTTTTTACAACAACTGATCAACTTTTATGTTGTATTTTTTACATATCCTATGCTACCTTCTTGTTAGTACATACAATAAAGATTTTCTGCTTATTTCCTTGTTATTCAAGCGACTAACAAACTTTATGCATTTTTCAATGTTCTTAGCTGCTTACAAAATTTCTTTCAAAGTCTATGGAAGGTTGGATTTCGTTAAAGATACATATGTACGTACATGCGTGTGTGTGAATGTATATTGCATATTGCATTTTGCAAATAAACTTTATTCATATACCCTCGTAAGAGGCAAAGCATGGGTGTGGTAGTGTATGCGTGTGTGTTTGTGTGCTAACAAATACCTGACGGGCATCCTGAAGATTACATTCAATGTAATTGCAAATTTGTCCAATTTATGGTCACATTGTCAAGGTTTGTGCGTATGCATGTGTGCATGAATGAATTAATTTTTCCAACTTAGCACAAAAGTTCATTGGAAAAATTGGAAGAAAATTACGATAGGTGGGTAGAAATTCAATTGGATTCAAGGATTAGTGCGACATGAAATCGTGATATTAAATAAACTGGATGTAGGTACATCCATATATATATACGAGTATACGTTGCAATGCGCGTTAAGCAATAAGCTGTTAAAAATATCGGCCAAATGGCCGCCTCGGCTTCGGTGGCACACCACCAAATTTTCGATGACCCTGACGCATAATTGAGGTTCTATGCCGTGTGCCGAATTATCTCATCGTTTAGCTCTTGAATTGTTGCTGGCTTATCGACGTACACTTTTTCTTTCAAATAACCTCAAAGAAAGAAGTCCAACAGTGTCAAATCATATGATCTTGGCGGCCAATTGACATCGCCGCGACGTGAGATTATTCGGCCATCAAATTTTTCGCACATAAGACCCATTGTTTCGTTAGCTGTGTGACAAGTGGAACTGTCCTGTTGAAACCACATATCGTCCACATCCATATCTTCCAATTAGGGCCATAAATATTTCGTTATCATGATAGCGAACACTATTCACAGTAACTGCCTGACCGGCCCCATTTTTGAAAAAATACGGCCCAATAATGCCGCCGGCCCATAAACCGCATCAACCAGTCACTCTTTGAGGGTGCATTGATTTTTCGGCAATCACTCTTGGATTATCATTCGACCAAATGCGGCAATTCTGCTTATTAGCGAATCCACTGAGGTGAAAATGTGCCTCATCACAGAAGATGATTTTCTTCACGAAGTGCGTGATATGCATTTTGATTTGAACGCCCGTTTTCATAATAAGCCTTAATAACTTTAACGCGTTGCTCGATTATGTATATTTCTATACTTCAAATTGAATTAGTCTGAGATTGAAAAAATGTCAAATGAATGCAGAAAAACACTTGACGTTTAGGTGTAGTTTACATTCATCATCGGCCCTTAAAATTTAACTACACTTTACATTTAATTAGGAAAAGCGTTAGTGATTGTGGTAGTTCTTTGCCATATTGTTGTGCATAGCACTTAGCTCCTCGGCGATGCTGCGACTATTAGCATACCGGTCGATTTCGATTATTTTCGTGAATTTATGGCCATTAGCGGCATTTTCTTTAAGATTAAAAATGCCTGAACGGAATCGACGAAACCAAAGTTTCACGTAATGAGCTGTTACAGCATTGGCACCTTAAATACCATTCACAAT
The DNA here is from genome assembly GCA_037575425.1 of Anastrepha fraterculus. Taxonomy (NCBI): domain Eukaryota; kingdom Metazoa; phylum Arthropoda; class Insecta; order Diptera; family Tephritidae; genus Anastrepha; species Anastrepha fraterculus. The sequence goes on from JAYXIM010008014.1 coordinate 99,663, forward strand.
TTCAGTGACCTGGCTTGTATTTTCAACTTTATCAAAGAAAACCTGTAAAATGTACAAAATTTAGTCTTTGTTGATTCCCATTGTTAACGCCCTGTAACTCACAACTGAATGGAAAAAAACAAAAATTGCAAAGGAATTTATTAGTGTGAAATGTCACCTTGACAACGATAAACCTTAATTGTTTGATCCATAATGAACGACATATCGATAACTACAACCATCTAACGAGAAAATAATGGACTAATATTTCGGTTATCCCAATATGAGTTTTGCTTTAGTGTCATACCTCCCGAACAAATACAAATCAGTGATGCTCTTGTCTACTGTTCACTCAATTCTAAATACGATCGCGCCTTTTAAAAACTCGATTTTCACGGGTGCTTCTGCACACCTAATTTCACAGTTCCATATGACTCCATTAGGGATAACGGAAACCTCATTCATGCCACAAAAGGCACGCTGACCAAATCAAAATCTACCCATTTAGAGTTAAACTAAAGCGAAGAGGTTGCAAAGCCAATAAGAAGAAAATAACTTAAGAGTTTTCTTCATTCATATTGTAGTACTATATTTAACACGCATTTGAATATGTACGTACTGAAATGGTGCTTCAAAAGAACTCACTTTCCTTAAGCACACATTTTACAAAATATATTTGAATGTACTCAATAAACTCCAATTTATGAATGTAATGCGATTATGACTTCTTCGAATACCTGCTCGCTTCTGCATTGAACGTTGAACCACCCATATCTTATCGCATATTTACTTCAATTTTGCTTGATACTTAAAATCGTGTGCTTAGCCCACACATACATGCGTATGCATATTTAAAAAAAAGGATATTTGATGACTACTTGAGTAGGTACTTAGAGTGGTACTGGCATTGGTACTTAGAGCAGTGGTACTCATACTCGTATACATAGACGGTGTGAGCATAAATTTGATATTTTATCACCTGAATTGACGTAATGTACGCGGCTTAGTGTCAAGCACAAATGGTGGCTGGCAAATGCGAGCACTTAGCAGGATCTGCAGCCCTCATAAGGCGAGGGTAAATGTATTAGGGTGTATAATATAATATTTAAGATTAGTACTATACTTTTAAAGACAATAATTTATGATTCTGACTAAATGTTGAGGTTGGTAAATATTTTATGGATATTATGTTTGCAGTGCATTGCAGTACGAAAATAAGTTATCTGTATGCCGCGATGTCTGAATTTGGTATCCCCACAAAACTAATACGGCTTTGCAAGATGGGGTTGCTCAACATCAGCAGCGCCGTCAGAATTTTAACAACCGCACTGTTAGTTCTACCTTCTCCAAACTGGAAAAAGAGGCAAAGCGAATGGGTGTGGTGGTGAACGAGGACAAAACGAAGTACCTCCTATCTTCAAACAAACAGTCGGCGCACTCGCGTATCGGCACCCACGTCCCTATTGATAGTTCTAATTTCGAGGTTGTAAATGACTTCATTTATTTAGGAACCAGCATTAACACCGATAACAATCTGAACCTTGAAATCCAACGTGGAATATCTATTACCAACAAGTGCTACTTTAGACTAAGTAAGCAATTGAGTAATAAAGTCCTCTCTCGACGAACAAATGTAGCACTTTATAAGGCATCATCATGTCCGTCGTAATGTATGGCGCAAAAGTGTGGACGATGACAACATCCGATGAACCGACGCTTGGAGTGTTTGAGAGTAAGATTCTGCGTAAGATTTTTGGACCTTTGCACGTTGGTAACGGCGAATATCGCAGGCGATGGAACGATGAGCTGCATGAGCCTTACGACGACATAGACATAGCGCAGCGAATTAAGATCCAGCGGCTACGCTGGCTGAGTCATGTCGTTCGAATGGATACAAACGCTCCGGCTCTGAAAGTACCTGTAGAGAAAAAGAGGGTAATTGCTTGGCGGCCGGTTCGAATTATATGGTTGATATATTAAAACTTTCCAACCAAGCTCCCGGTGGGACATTTGTGTCCTTGCGTTCTCCTGCTGGAACACAGCACCTCTTCTGTTGGCCAATTCTGGCCATTTCTGGTCAATCGCTAGCCACAAACGGTCCAGTTGTTAACAGTAGAGAGGTGGTATAATCAATTATTATTTATTTCTTTAAAGTTTATTTCTTTCAAGTCCCACCAAATATTCAGTAGAACTTTCTTTCCTGGCTGCTTCATCACGCTTTGACCACTATCGTTTTCACACAATATTGTCGTACGTGACCCATTTCTCAGCCCCAGCCACCGTCCGTTTAAGGAATGAGTCGATTTCATTCCGTTTAGCCAAAGCTTCGCAGATGAAATTTCGATCGATCAAGTTTTTTGGTGATAATTGGTGTGGCATGCAAACATTGAGCTTCTCTTTGAATCCAGCTTTGCGCAAATGGTTTAAAACTATTTAATGGTAGATCTTTACCTTCTGGGCGATACTACGACTACTAACATACCGGTCAACTTCGATTACTTCTGTGACTTGTTTCGAATTTTTCTTCGACGCGTCTGCCTGTGTGAGGTACACCTTTACCATTAAAAATGCCTAACGGAATCGACGAAACCAAAATTGCATGGAATTAGCTGCTACTATATCGGTACTATAAGCATTATTTACAATTTCAGCGGCCTGGCTTGCATTTTCATCTTTATCAAAGAAAAATTGTAAAACCAAATTTTCTCTTTCAACCTAACAGCGCTCTGAGCAGCAATGGATTTAACTTGCAGATCCACGGAAAGTATAGTAAATGCAGAATGGCGTTGAGGGCAGAATTGGGACATGTTCTACAAGCCCCAGTGATGCTCACACATGCAGTTCTCTGCATTCTCTCTAGTTTAGTGGTGTTGTAGCCCTTCTGAAGAGCTATCCACCAAACTAGGCAACCATATGTCAAAATTAGCAGAACCATGTACATCCAAAGTACGACACGTGGCTTCAGACCCCATTTTTTGCCGAACATAGATTTCCAGGCGTAGAAGGCTATACCGGCATTTTTAACTCGATTTTCTATGTGTAACTTGCAGTGAAGCTTGGGGTGAAGTATTACACCACGATACTTGCCTTCCGATGTGTGTGTAAGTCTTGGAAGCTTAAAAGGTAGAGGGTTATATTTCCTGGTAAATAGTATCAACTCCGTTTTGTCAGAGTTGACTCTGAGACCGCAACTAACAGCCGAACTACTGAGTGTAGCAAGAGATAGTTTTATCAGACCTTCTGCGATGATTCTTAAATTGTCCTTGGATATAGGAGGATGTCTATCTGCCACCTGGGGACGCGCATTCTAGAGATTACAGGAGCGGCTTTAAAATTTGCTGAACCTATCCAAGGACAATTTAAGAATCATCGCAGAAGGTCTGATAAAACTATCTCTTGCTAGAAATGGGTGGTATTGGTGAAGTAGATCGGAGTTCAAGTATCAATTTTGTTTAAGTGGTATCGCAGACTACAGTGGCCTGTGAAATTACCATTTAGAAGTCTTAAGTATACTCTGCTGAGTGAAAGCAGCTTATCAGAAATTCCTCTGCCCGACGTAAGGAATTGTTTCATCTATCGCTGACCGATAGGATTTCGCCAGTGTTCAACGCACTTCTTCTCCTCCCACCTTCTGAGAAGTTCGTTGATGTTGCCCTTTGCAAGACCCCAGAAAGGCTCAGGCCCAATTAATCAGGTAGATAGCGGTCTGCGCGCTCCTGTACCTCTAACTTTAAACTGCATTAACTCGTAACGACTCTTTTTATCTGGTGTTGTCAAAGAAAACTATTCCACCGAATCGTCTGAAATTTTAAAATGTTGTTCACAACATCAATGGCTATTGCCCCTACTAGAATCATAATATTATATCAATTACTTCGTAATTTTTTAATAAAAAAACTGAAAAAAAACCCGATTTTTAGAGTGTCAAATTCAGAACTGCGCCATTTTGTCAATTTGTTTTTTATGCTAGTAGCAAGACATATGTATAGTCATACTGATTACACATTTTTTGGTTTTTGTGTTTCAGATAAATAGAAGAGCCAAAATGGACAATACCGCGCAAGTCCAATTTTGCGGGAGCCATTTTTTAAATTATTAAAATTAAAAAAAAGCTTTTTTTTCCTTTCTTGGAAGTAAAAGAAGTTAAATAAAATGCCTGAAAAATTAGATATCGTTTTTCATTTTTTTTATAGTAAATAAAACCTAGAAAATACCCTAACTTTCCGAGCTCTAGACCACCAGGACCCCTTAAAATAGGAAGCGGTGGTATGCATAGGAGCACACCTAATACAACAGTTGGTCATGAAGAGTCACGAGTAATATGCGACGTAGTAAAATGGAGCCGTAAGAGAATAAAGGAATGAAACCAGCGTGTGAAGAGAGTGGGAGACGATAGGTTGAATCCGAATGATTCGATAATTATATTTTATTAAAAAAATGGTAACATATTGTAATTTTTTTGTTGCAAAAACGAGGTTTATTGCTACAGTAAAGACTAATAATAAGAAGAAGAATTTTTTAAAGCGCTTTTGGATTTAAAAGCCCAAAAGGGACTTGGACAGCTTTTAATTTAATTATTAGTTCAAGTATAGTTTCCACTCAGCTACTTTCTACTATTTTATCAGGGTTTTCAGCGCCCGCTTGCCTAAGCAGCAAAATGGCTCTGGACGTATAAGACCATTTGATGATCCTTTCTTTGTGAGTTTAACTGAGGATTTGCGGGTAAATTATTATCCTAGATAGCATGGGAATGAAAATTCAACTTCCTTAGCATATAATATTATATAACTCATTGTAGCTCTCGATAGTAAAAATCAAAATTCTTATGAAGAAATTCCTATGGTAAAATTATTTATGGGAAATAAGCATTATATACCTTTATAAAAATTAAAAAAATATACTTGAGAAGGTGTAACATTATTGCCTTCTAGAGCTATATCATCCAGATATTTGTGTGAGTAATATTTTTTTCGCCCATTGTTCACTCCTCTCGGGAGCATGGGGCCTTGATAAGACTCAGTCTTGCGTTGGTTTCGTTAATCTGTTTTTGATTTCTAACAGGGTAGGTGATTAGCCTCCCGCTACTATCAGGAATATAAGGTTTTAAAACAGTTATCGTGTTTATTTTAACAAATGGCACATCGCAAAAAATACCACACGCGTGTTATACTTGTTCCCCATACTTTCTTTTTTTTTTAGTTTTTACTGGTTCAAACTTATTATTTTACCATCAGCGATCTGCAAAGACACTGATCTACTTATAGTAGAGAAGATTGTGCTACCTAAAGTTTTGTGTTCATACGAATTCAATTAATTTAATTATGCTCAAATAACTAAATAAAAATTAGCACGTTTGCTGATGAGATTTTCGGCCTATAAATGTTACATGGCGCTCGAAAGACTTAAAAAGCTAAGTTTTTGTAATTTAAAAACAGATTCGGTTCGAAATGCAAGTGCCACCCTAATGTGAATGCATGTGCTCCTATATAATAATCCACTTCCGTAATTTTATTTTACTTGCAACTGCTCCTACATTTGCTTCCTCCCACCGCGTGACCAACATAAACAAAGTCGAACCATCATTTGCATAAGCCGAGAAATCATCATTTACAAGCTTTACTTCCCAGTTCATGCAGTTACTTTAGCATTGTCGGCTGAGTATCGAATGGCACACGCTTTTATTAAGTTGAAAAGATATACCAAACTGTAAAATATATGCATACGTACAGGCAAAGTATATAAGTAGATGCACACTTATCTTAGTTAATTCTTTCTTACGGCATCTGTCATTGGATAAAAAAAGAAGTAAATAAAAAGTTGTTCAAAACTGGTACGGCAAGAGTATTGCCAATTTAGCTTATACAAATGTACAGGTATCTAATGCTCATGTGACTTTTACTTTCAAGTATTTGACTTTAAAAGCAATAAGCATAAAAAATTGTTCTTCAGCAATGCCTTTATGGATGAAATCCTTTTAGCCTATAAAAATAGCTGTCAAGAACTACCCGATGCTACCATGGAGTACTCGTATGCCATACTTATGAGTAGATTATGGAGTGAAATGCTGTGTGTGAACTTATCCACCTATGTGCTCGCAATAAATAAGTGTTATGTAGCTGGTATACTAGGTTGTTCAATAAGTTTTGCGGTTTGATGGACCACTGCTTCCGCAACCATCTGCCTCTATATTTGTCGATCCGCTGCTAAGTGCCATCTGTTTTCCACGTTCATCCCTTTGAGGTTGTCATTAACTGCATCTACTCCTCTTTTCTTTGGTTTGCGCATAGTTTGCTTCTCCTACGGTTGTATCTTCAATGCTTGTTTTGATGCTCTATTCATTCATCTTCTAATCCTAACTATCTAAAGAAAGTAGACGGAATTTGTGAGTAAGTAAGTGAGCGGTCCCCGTAGTCAAATTGGTTGGTGCGGACTCACATTTGGTGACGTCCAGGTTCTAAACCCAGGTGATGGCGAACCACTGAGTGTATTTCTGCCATGAAAACAAGTAATTCTTCTTCCAATCTTCAGTTTTCATATGCCGATCGTGGAATTGTCCTCTGCTTCCTCTGCATATTCTTCTTTGTTGCCTCACTCGCTCCCAAAATACTTTCTTTGAAGTGGTTACTTGACTCATGGAAACAGGAAAAAGTCACACCTGACAGGGTGCGGTGAGCGCAGATCTTCTAGTATGGTTTTTTGTTGCTGTAGCATGTACTGGAAATGCTGATGAAATGACCATCTTTGGTCGGTTATAAACTCGGTTTGTCCCGGTAAGGTAGAACCGACTGTCGTGCGAACGCTTCCGATATGGTATTAACGTTGGTTTTAATCAAATAGTCGTGCACAGCATCAGATGGATGAGTCGGCCTGATCGAGATAGCAATATCAGCTGATATTATCTCCTTCAACCTCATTGAGCGACCCCCGAGTATAATATTTTAACTCTTTCGATGTTTCTATCAATCAGAGAGGTGAATAGATGATCGAAATCATCATCCGCAGAACGCCCTGCTTAAAAGTCGTTAAACCACATTTGCTTTCCATAAAAAACCTACTGGAATCAATTCGAATCAATTCTGAAGGAATTAGTTTTAGGGTTGGCGAAACTTTATGAGAAAGTTTTAGTTAGGAATTTATGAACGGATGTTGAAAGTGTATAAGGCCATCCGCGTTTTTCCATTAATTAGCACAGTATATAGAAAGACGGGTTGTTGAATTTAAATGTAGGCGTACAAGCCTTGAAGACGATTCCCGTAAGGAAGTCCAAAAACAGCAATAACACCATAAATGATAGAAGAAATACAGGATATCGTATTGAAAAATCATCGAGTGACTGAAAGAGATTTAGTAGAAGCCCTAGGCATCTCATTGGGCAGTGCAAGCAATATTTTGACCTGAAGTATTTGGTTTCAGAAAGCTGTCTGTGCAATGGGTGCCGCATTCGCTAAAGATGGAACAACAACTCATTCGAAGGCGACTATCTCAGCAACATTTAGAGCATTTTTGAAAGGATAAAGTGGATTTTGTGCGTCAATTCATCCTTATAAATCAGACTTGGATTCATCACCAGGATCCTAAAACAATATGAAAGGGTAGAGTGTGGTGTGAACCTGGTTTTTCGACTCCGAAACGAGTTCGTGTCCAGAAATCGGGAAATCTGCCAAAAAGGTGTTAGCAAGAGTTTTTTCAGATGCGAAATGAAATTTTGTTTGTGGATTACTTACAAACTGGGGAAACAATAAATACTGAATATTATTGAGACCTTGTAGACCAGCTGAAGGAAAAAATTCGTGAAAAATTATTCTCATCAGGGTAATGCATCGTGTCACAGTAGCATTTTGACAACAGCTAAAATCCATGAATTATAATTCGAGTTGCCTGTATTCACTAGATTTGGCACCAAGCGACTTCCGTCTGTTTCCAGACCTAAAATAATTCATAAGTGAAAAGCCCATGCATATTCTCACTTCAGGGATGGAATTCATAAATTTTGAATCTCATTAGTTAGGTTAGGTTAGGACTGTACCTCCATCAGATCCTCTTCTCTAGTGTCCTTCAGTCTCTCCAGGATTCTGAAGGCCGATCGCCTGGTACGATAGTACCTTTCTGACGCACTTATATGCTTCCGGGGGTGGGTACTACCCGGGGCAGTGATAGTGCCACAAGGGCAGACATCAGAAGCCATTGGCTTAGCCATGTGGTCCGATGCTGCCGACGTTGGTGGGGGTGTTTCTCCTTTCGGAGTTCCCGTGCCACCTGGAGTGACAGGGACAGCAAGGTCTGCTTGCCTTCTGACAGGGCAGCTCTTGCTTCCCAAGGATTTTGTTGCGAGCACCAGACGTAGATGGTATGTCATCCTCAACTTGTCTTAAGACAGGGTCGGGATTGTTGCCAGTGAGAGGTCTCGCTGCCGTAGAGGCAGTCCCTGAAGAGACGGAGCGGGAGTTAGGCCCTTGCTTGGCCACAGGCCCTTGCTTTTTGTTCATATTCATTTTATCATAATCGTCCGCACTGCTCGACATGGCGAGCGTGGCGGGCTAGGATTTTTTAGGGGGAAGGGGAGGCGTCGACCATGGCAAGGTCATTCTACCTCCTGAGGAGACCCAGTTTCAGAAGGGCGCCGTTAAAATACAGCCGGATACCCCTGGCTGCAAACCATCCATTGGGCACGGTGACGCGTAACACCCTGGATTAGGGGGTACAGTAGAGGAGATGATAGGATACCAGGTTAGGGACTAACAGTGGAGTGGTCGTCGGTACGGTAATATCCGTATGGTGATTGACTGGCCTCCGCCGTTCTCCGGATGGTTGGCCAGCCAATACCCATGTGGAGCTTCCCTCTTAGTTCGTGGTGGGTTAACCCTCATGATATGGGGGCTAAACCAGCACTTAAGCTCCATCCCCGCGGCAAGGAGACCAACTTGATGGGGTAAGATACTATACTGAATAATAAAGTGCATTTTGAACCATAAAATTGTGCAAAACTTATTGAACAACCTAGTATATGTAGATATTTCAACAGCTGGATAGCCTGCCGTAAAATAAAGTGCAAGAAGGCAGCTCACAATCGTCCAACAAAGTGTATAAATGTATTGTTGAAGACTTCAGTCAAATGACAACAATTGTGTACCTGTATGACATACATATGTATACAGGCATACATATGTTAAATGATGCCGGTATACTACACTACTCGAACTTTCAGTATTTTTTACAATATACTCATAGGCTCATGTATGTGTGATTAACTACGACGGTAGCCGCGTCAGAGTGGGTTTATGCGTAACTACCATTCGGTAGTGCCCGGGTTCTTAATCTGCTGTAGCTCAGCGGCAGGCAAGAGCAAACCTCTCAGTGGATTTCTGCCATGAAAAAGCTCCTCATAAAAAACCATCTGCCGTTCGGAGGCGGCATAAAATTGTAGGTTCCTCGATTTTTGGAAGAACATCAAGACGCATACTTCAAATTGGAGGAGGATCTCAAATATGTAGGTAAATCTGGAAATATCTGTGATCGTAAACAAAAGCAGCATAAGTTGGGTTAAAATAAATATGAAATTTTTTCTTAGAAGCGTTAAAAATACTAAACCGTTAACATATTTTCTATTTATTTTCGTTATAAATGATTTAAATTTATAGGAAAAATGTATACTTAAAATTGCTCACTAGAACAAAATAGCATAAAAACTAGTTTGCTTATAAAATGCTAATAAAAATTGGCTATATGACCAAACTTTCATTTTGACTTATGCTACTACATATATCATACAACCACTGATATGTATGCATTGCAGCTCTGATCAGGGCGTTATTGTGCCACTTGTATTATATGTCGACATCGAAATTCAATGCAACACAATACAATTTGAAGTGACTGCTGTGAAAGTGGCCTTTGTTGCTGTGAACAGAGCTGGAACGAAAATCTCGACTTTCATCTGCTTAGGTACGCATGTGTGTATACCAGTATATGTATGTATATGTGCTTGTGTATGACTACAAACCATAGAAAAGCAGATGTGGCTCACAAATGCAAACGTACCACTTCCGGTGACTCAAAAATGCTGTGAGTGGCAATGACTCAATAAGAAGCTTCAGTTTGCAGTCTCTACTTAACGACTACGCTGTCTTCTCATCATAAGAAGTTGAATGCTTTTGTAGCAAAACAATGCATATTGCTGCAGTCGGTCCTGCCTATTGTACTTTCGCATTTATGTGTCACACATATATACATGTATATGGGAGAGGGCAGAGTCAAGTTGGGGCTACTTCTTGATAAACAGACAGTAAAGTTGAGACTTTGCCATGATGCCGAAAGGGACAACTGAATGGTAAGCGTTTTATGAACACTAATGAGTTTAAGGATGTTAGTAGCAGAAAGAAAGCAGTTATAAGTGAAATTATTTATTTTTATCAAACTAAAAAAATTAATAAAGCTAATTAAATTAATACAAATTATTTAAAAAAAGAATGGGTTTATTCTTTTTGGGTACTTAACATTTCCAAAAAAATTTTTTATATTAGGCTGCCTTAAAAAACTGTTTTTTTCAAAAGTTCAATTACATAATTTCTACGCCTATTAAATATGTTTTAAATCTTGCTTTAGTTGATGTTCATAGCCTCTATTAAAGATGAAGTGTGTTTAAATATTTTTTCTATCCTTAGGATCAAGTACAGTACAATTACAAAGGTTAAAAAAAAACGTTTAAGCAAAACTTGTATTTAATTTTTTATTAGATGGTAACCCTATTCAAAAGTGTTTTCCAAATACACGTTTTTCATACCTCCTTTGTTTGATTCCCATATAATGGTATTTCAGTTTACTTATTTATAAAATTGAACTAACTCTTTTAAACAGATGGCAACCATCTCCAAATATTTCCTTGTAATATTTTTTTATTATTTTTTTTTCTTTTATTTATTTCATTGCAGTACGTATAGTATTATTTTAATTATTAGTTACTTAATTTATTGATTTTTCAAACATATGGCAACCCTATTTCAAAATATTTTCAAAATTTAGTTATCTTTTTCACTTGCATCCTGTACTATTAAATTAGTTTGAAGTTTTAGCACTTTGTTTAAATTTTTCAACAGGTGGCAACACTCTCTGAGAAAAATAGCCTAATTTTCAATCCAGGTCTTGCACTATCTGTGTTCAAAATTTCGTGCTTAATCGTTGAGTCACAAACATCCAAACTCAAACCCACAGACATACGCATTTATAATATATACAAGGTGACGCAAAATAAATCAGTTTTGTTTTAGATTAACTTTTTTACTAAATAAAAAAGATTTGATTTTGAGTGATGGATATCTTTATTTGAACTTTTACGCGCTGCATTGGATGTCTGTTTTGATGCTGCATCTGACCAGTTTACAATTCATTTTTCAATTCGCAATTCAGTCCCTCTAAATATTTCTGGACCGATTTAGAAACGAGTGGCCTGGCGTTGTCATGCAGTAAAATCAGTTCGTCATGTCTACCGTTCCATTCCGGCAGCTTTTCTTTGAAAGCTCGATCCAAACGCATTAGCTGCAGTCGGCAATGATCGTCAGTAATGGTTTCAGATGGTTTAAGGAGTTCATAATAGATGACACAAAAAGACCTTTGAAGCATGAATAGTTTTGTTTTGCTGTCGATGGACCTGGTTAACCTGGCAGGCTTCAACATTTTCGACGTTCAAGGTTATCATAATAGATCCATTTTTTATCGTCAGTGACGATGCGATGCAGAAAAGTTTTTCCTTTCTGCCGTTCAGGAAGCATCTCACAAGCCACCTCGTCAACCTCTCTCGATATCTCTCTCCCTCACCCAGTTACCTGCTTTCTGGACCATTTCCATCGCATACAAACATTTACCCACGGTTGATCTGTCAGCATCCATCTCTTTAGACATATCATCAAGAATTCGACATGTGTCTTCATCCAAAAATTGTTGTAGTTGAGTATCTTCGAATTTTTTCGGTGCCCCTTAGCCATCGAAAGCGTCGAAACAAATCTCTACAAATAAATATTGATCGATATACGACACGTTTCAGCTGCACTTTTCCATAAAAGGTAATAAAGAAGCATGACTTACCGCAAATGCTGTTCTTTCGGGAGGAACGTAGACATTTTTGACGTCTGCTAGTCATCTACTGCGATCGGAACTTCCCATATACACTTTCAAATGACCAGTATATTACTAGAGCGAGAGATAATTATTATAACACTTTTAAATTTATTAAATAAAATACATATTTTTTTGTAGATTACACCATTTGTATTTTAGTACCATTAGTGAACGAGAATTAACGAAAATTTTCTTTAAATTGTGAAATGTTATAAAAATGTTCTGAGATCGAGATTCGAGTTTCGATATGCCTTCTTGATAAAAAAGAAAGCAGCCAAGCACCCAAAAAAAGGGCATAATTTTATAAATATTTATTTAATAATTCAAGTCGACCCAGGGACAGCCTGCCGCACTACTCGATTGCGATGCATTTATGTAGGTATTTTATAGCCACTTTTAATTGAAAATTTTTACTTCGCTCACAACATTCAGAAATGTTATAAAAAGCAAAAGTTAATGAAACTTTTGCACAAGAACTATATAAAGAAGTATTTGACAGAACTGCAAGTATAAAAATATTAATTAAAATAGGAACATTAAGCGATCTGATTAATTATCCATCGCTTTATCCATTCAATTTTCACTAGAAAGCATTTAATAAATTTCTTGAATTTCCAAAGCATTGCCGCAGAGAAAATCGGGTATGCACATTAGATATTTATCGTAGCTATCAACAATTATTGCTGTATTACGAACCATTTACAATATCTATTGAATTCAATTGCATTGTATGCAAACATGGTACTTTAAAACACAAATTGTGAGAATGATTGTTCATACATACGATTATATACAATAAATTGTGGCATTCATAAATGTGGCGTGTGCTATGCTGAGTCAAATCGAGCATAGACCGAAATAGTGGTTACAATAAATTAGGTATAATAATTTTTGGCCAGCAAAAAGATTACTTCAACACATACTCGTATGAGCATGATATACATATGTATAGAGGGCATATGTACATTATGTAGCATTAAAAAGTTTCCATCGTCCTACAATAATGATATTGATTCATAATTTTTGAAATTTTAAAAAATATACAGGGTACGTGGTTTTTATTTAATAAGTAAGTGCTGTTTATGGAAAATCGTAAATTCAAAAACTTTAGCAAGTAGCCGTTTAGAATTGCCAGGGTTTTGTTAATATTTTTTTGATGATTTTTATTAATTGACATATGTATCCATTAACTAAAAACAGGAAACGGACTGTTGAACTAGTATTTAAAAGGTAAAAACCTAAAATGTCATATAATGAAATTAATCAGAAATTACCTAAATAATGATTGCCTTCAGTATCTAGGACGACTTTTCCGGGAACTCTGTATAGTTTATTTCTTATTCTCGTACATAAATTAGGTTTGCGATTGTACTTCGAACGAATTAACATTCAAAAGGTTTGATTGTGAAATGAGTTTTGAGTTTAGCATTGCAATATTATATTCATGTGTAGAAACTAGTGGGAGGAGTACTTACAATGAGACCTAGATCCTGGATTAGATCTATAGACCGGATTAGTGTGATTTATAGCAATATATCCTTCGAAGCTAACTTCCAGGCAATCAAAAGCTTCAAAGCAGCCAGAGAAAATTTGATTATACTAAAAAATACAGATGGTATATTGCAGTTATCAGCACCGTGCACTAATAATTCATTAATACTGTTCTCATTTCTGCTATCTTCATCAGACTCATGAAACAAGTATTGAATTAGCGAAGCAATTGAGCTAATTCTAAAGTCCAGCCAAGCAGTCTGTATCACGGCGGAAAGAATTCAGAAGGTGTGGACACCATCAGGCTAAGTCCTAACTGGCTTTCAGCGAATTTGAAGTAATCAGCGGATTTGCTGGTGTAACAAGAGATGGGACAGTGGTTTTTTTACTAGTTGTATAAAACTATGTGTGTTGTTACGATTGTGTTGTTGACATATAGCAGCCATTACTCCTGTTACTTCCTTGCCTTCTAAACAACGACTGATTGGATGAGTGTAAGAATAGCAGTCGAAGTTAGTATAACAATTTTGCTTTGGATGGCTAATCCTTGTAATCTGTCATCCTTGATGTGTATGACCTGACGATCATGCGAATTTGATAATATAGGACATTTAATAAACTATTTGCTCCCCAGTAGCGAGACTCCAGGGCAGCGAACAAATGCCAATTGAAATGTGGGGATCGCTTGTCGAGCGTAGACCGTAGCTCAGTTTTAAGAGTAAAGGGTGCTGCCCAAAGCTATATTGTGCGCGCACCTTCTTTGGCAACTCGATCAAACAGGAAGGCAAGTATTGTTTGTTTAAATAAAATAAAAACGTACAATAACTGTTTCAGATTTATTTTTCTTCTCCTTTTTTATAGCCTTGAAATCGCTCTAGTGCTCAGTGTGTTGTCCAAGTAATATTGTGCGCATACGTCCCATATATTCGCAAGTTCGAAGCCAATTGAAGATTGAGGATCAGCAAACCCAAATGTATAGAAATTAGCTATAAGGGAAACTTTCGTTTAGTTCATTACATACATATGCTTGCAAAGCCTTAAAGAGTTGCATTTCATCTAATTATTTATTTAAGCCACTGAATTACAATCATCACAGACTATGATAAAAAAGTTACGTACAAGGTTAAGTCCAAAATAAACAAAACTGGTGTCATGAAAATGTTTCTGATGGCGCCATCTTTTTAAAGAGTTTGCGCGTTGGAAGTTACATCCCTAGCTGACTTCCAGTGAAAGCTTGGCGACCTTTAGTTTACTGGAAGCGAAGTTGTTGCGTCTAAAGTGTCAGTCTGTTTGTGTTATTGGTACAAAAATGAGTTTCGGACAAAGAGCTAATATCAAATTTTATTTTAAAATCGGTAAAACTTTTACCAAAACATCTAAATTGATGAAAAAAGTTTATGGCGCTGATTGTCTATCTCGTGCCAGAGCTCGTGAGTGATTTATACGTTTCAAAGATGGTTGTGAGGGCATAAACGACAATGTACATACGGGCCATCCAAAATCAGTAAGCTCCGAAAACTTTATGGAAATTGTTTCTTAAATTTATCAAAAATGAACCGAAATCATCATTGAAATTCATGGAACCGGAGTTTAATATCTCCAAAACATCGATTTATTGCATTTTAACTGATCATTTGGGCCTACGGAAGCTATGTGCACGTTTCATTCCGCACAAGTTAATTGAGGACCAAAAACTGCTCTGAATTCAACATTCGAAAGACCTCATTAAACAGGCGAGAAAGACGAGAACTTCCTTTGCAACATTATGATTGGTGATGATACGTCGCTTTTCCATCATGAACCTGAAACTAAGCGTCAAGGGGCTGTATGGAAGGCCCCAGACGAGCCACCATCCAAAAAATCGCGTTTGAAAAAGTCAAAATCAAGTCGATGCTCATCTGTTTTTACGATTCCAAGGGAACTGTCCACAATGAGTTCGTGCCAATAGGCCAAACCGTCAATGCAATTTTCCATCTTGGCGTTTTGAGGCGCTTGTTGCATCGCATTCGTCCTGAATACCGGGAAGGAGGAAGCTGGCGCTTATTGCGAGATAATGCACCATCTCGTCGATCCACTCTTGTGACTGATTATTTGACTAGAAATCGCCCATCCCAAATCCCAAATCACCATCAATAACTCACCGTATTCACCTAATATGGCTCCCTGTGACTTCTACTTATTCGGCCATGAAAGGAAAAAGTTTTCCGTCCGTAGAGGCCATCCAGAAGCTTGTACCGACAGTCTGAAGGACATTCCCATCAATGACCTGAAACAGCCTTTCGAAAAGCTTTTAGATCACGCAAAACAGTGTATCGAGGCAAGAGGGACTACTTTGAATAAATAAACTCGAAGTTATCAGAACAAAGCTCCTATCGTTTTTATTTCAGCTCAGTTTTGTTTATTTTGGACTTCTCATTGTATATTTAATATCTTATGGTTTTTTTTTTTTGGTTTTTGATCAAATTATGTGTAGTTCATACTCAATACTCATATAATTAAAAGTTTCAAACTTTGTATAAAATAAAGAAAAAAAATTTTTAAATTTTATCAATTTTTGAAACTTTTTAATCGGTATTTTTATTATACTTTCGTGTGAGCAGTTACATGTATACAAGTAGTCCACTGCATATTTGGTCCAATAAGTTTAAGTTAGAAGTGGCTCAAGAGTCGTGTTCAATTTTGATAATTCTCTTTGCTTCCGGCCTTTTCTGCATTTGCTCTATATAAAAAAGTCGTTATTCGGTATACCTATAGTAGAAAATAATGTCACAAAAAAACTAAAAACAATCATCAAAAATCAACGCTAATTCTAAAAACTTCAAATTTTCATGATAATTTCTTGAAATTTTTCAAATTTTCTGCAAAATTTCGAACTTTGATTATGTGGTCTTTGTTGTGGTAAGAACTATATTTTTGCAATATAACTATATTTTTACAAAAAAATAAATAGGTAGTTAAAACTTTGCACCGCTTTGCTTTGAGCTGCTATTATTGTGAAGACAGATCTACTCGTATATTAGCTAATGACTACACTCAGAATGCGCCGATTTGCACTGAATGCTTGGCCTTTTCAACTTAATCTCTCCCGGATGGATTATTTTCAACATACATTGCACAATCTTACCAAAGAGGCGTGCCTATGAACAAAAATGTACTAAAATCCATAAAATTTATTTAATAACTCAAAAATGACTCAACCAATTCGAATGCTAGTTTTTACCCGTAAAACTTCGAAATATTTACTATCACATGGATTCATCAAATTTATCAATATTCGATTAAAATGTATATATACGAGTATGTATTATATAATATTATACTATTAAAATTTTGAAAACGAAAAGAAGAGTTTTTCAAAAAATTGCCTTTTACGAGTGTGTTCGGTGCATGCCAAACTCCACTAAACGGAAATAAGCAGTGAAAACAAAGATGAAAAAATGTATGCTCTCTCTTCCTCTTCGGGTACTTAAGCGTGCTTTTGTGTTGGGCCATGTGGAATGCATAGTATTTACATCTTTCTACATTTTATATATCTGTTGATGTGTTGTTGTGTTGCGCGTATAGGAGGGCTTACATTTCCGCGCAAAATATAACTTCATTTCTATTTAGCGCTGACGTTCCTATTAAGTTTTTATTTAAGTTTATTATCTTATTTACTTTATAAAAAATGCTATTATGCTACCTTTTATGATGAATCTACAATAATAGCCAAGCAATATTCCAGTGGCATACACCATAATACTCGTACTTATACACGCACACATATTTAGGTACACCATCGCACTTGCACATGCCGTGGTGAGAGCTTTGTTCCTGTTTTGTACGAGTGCGAACTAGTAAATGTATGTATGTAGATGTGCTGGTATATTGTCTTATACAGTGCTGCGAATAAATTTAAACTCATGGAATTATTCTTCAGTTTCTAAGGTATTAGAAATTGTGAAAATTGTTGCAAATTGTAGAGATAATTAATGTAATTGTACAACTTTTCGGCCAACGTTTCTTCCTTACAATTAACCCGCCGTCGGTTGCGTTACGTTATACGACCATTATCCAACGCGTGGGGTTCCTTTTGACCACAAATTGAAATTAATTGCATTTAGAATTATTTTTATTAAGTTTTTTTAACAAAAATTGTATCAAAACATTTTTTAAATAAAAAACCTATATTCACTTATTTAACAAAACATATACTCGTATAAAGAAAATTTACAAAAGTGTCTATAAATTATATATTATTTTTAAAACATATATGAAAAATTCAGAGGTAACGAATTTATATAAAATTGTTTTCCTATAACTTTTAAGTTATCAAAGCTAAAAGTGGTATTGAAAACAAAATCACTGGCAAAAAACAATTACAAATATACAAATTTCATGGCCGAAATCAAAACGCAATCAGTAAAGGTGGTGGCACTAGACCAACAACAACGTTCTGGGCATTTGATTATATTAATTATCGTTGGAAATATCAGGTAAAATAGATGAATCAACATTAGATGTAGCAGAAAAGGATCGATCCAGTGCCATTTCGATAGCTTTACGTGTTTCATGGAATCCCAGCACCCGGAGAACTTGAGAGCGCTGTTCAATTGCTGGCATAAAAAGCTGCTTAGACAAGCTCCGCAAGAACTTTCGTCGCGCGTCTGTGCGACGGTTATATGGATTGTTTTCCGAGTAAATGATGAATGATGCAAGTGCACTTATGTCGAGCATGTTATAAAACATGGCTAAGTGCCAACGCAATGTTTTCCGTTTCGTTGAATATGCAGAAAGCATTTTATCCATTGCGTCGACGCCTCCTTTGTTTGCATTGTAATCAAGGATGTATTGCGGCTTGTTTTTCTTTTCAGCTACAATTGAATTTGTCAAAGGTGCGCTGGCAAGTATTATAACTGATCTGCCTCTTTTTGGAACATAAGACACCAAAGAAAACTTTCCATCGAGAAACCCGAAAATGGAAGATTCTTCAGCACGATTGCGGTCAGCCTTCCTTTCATATGGTACAAACGTTTTATTTTGACGAACAGTACCAAGAATAGCAAGACCTTTGGACATTAAATACTTGCCTAAGTTTAGCGATGTAAAAAAATTGTCACAAATAACAGTCCTTCCGGTGTTCTCCCAATGGCATACTAACCTTTGCACAACAGCTTCACTACGTTATTTGCTCGACCAGCATTTGAGTTTTTTCCAGTATATATTTCACTTTTGAGTGGATAGAACGACTTAGCATCGCATGCAAACCAAACCTTCATCCCATACTTGGCAGGCTTAGAGGGTATGTACTGAGTAAACCTAGTTCGACCGCGATAAACAAATAATTGTTCATCCACAGTAATTTCTCCAGATGGTTGGTAATATTTGCGCAGAATTGCGTTCATTTGTGTCCACAATTCAGATATTGGAGCAGCCTTATCGGATTCTAGCCTAACTGCTCTTGTACGCTTGCTGTCAAATCTAATGAATCGAACAATTTCTTTAAAGCGTGACTTAGGCATTACTGCTCGATAAAAGCAAATGCATTTTTTGATGCCAATGGCCGACTCACCTTAAAGAATCTGAAGTGACGAAGATGAAATATACTCGAAATTACATTTTGATTCCATTTGAATAATGAAAGGAGGAGAGCTCTAAAACTCTACAAAATAATATTTCAAAGGCTTCAGGCAATAAATCTTTACCATAGCCAGCTCTAAGTCGGATTTAAAAAGTTGTGCAGAATTATCGCAGATAAAAATGAGAGTTCAATATGGCGATGGGCTTGAAGAGATGATCACGTGCTCGAAACTTAAAACTTTATTCGGTGTTTACTTGAACTGTTTAATGCCAAATATGGTACGGTTCCCACGTACGCGGTACTTTCTTTCATAATTATGAAAGCATTCGATCTCGTTCGTCTTGGCTAAAGTTAGGTTGGTTCTGAAAATGCGTAAATTGAGGCACTAACCATACACTAATGGTATTTTATAAAATTAAAAAATGCGATATTTTAGGAATTAGTAAAGCAAAATGCTAGAAGAAAAAGTAACATTTTTTTTTAAATAGATCTGACAGCTCCTATGGTCGAGAAAATATTTGTATCTGCGGAATGTTTTTATCAAACCCTACCAAACTCAGGGCAAAAAAAGCCTTTCACATTCTCAGACCTAATTTTAAAAATTTTTGATATTTAAGGAAACCCACGCTCACCTCCAACCAAAACTTAAATTTCCATTACCGAAAAACTGAAGTATACTTTGAAGTGGCATTTTTGGCTAAAGAAAATTTGCATTAGGAAAGGACGAACCATTATCAGCTTTTTGGACTTCGGTCTATTTTTATCGTAATAAACTTTTAGAAAGAAACTATAATATACTATATTATAACTATTCCCAGCACTGTATTGAAGGTAAAACAACACTCAGCTGCATACTTCCTTCGAGCACAGGTAGAAAATTCAATTTCACACGCCAGCGCAAATATTTATAAGGCGAGTACGTGGAAGAAAGAAAAAGATAAAAAACTTGTGAATAATGTGAAAGAAAATAAAACAATACAGCAATAGGAAAAAAGCAATTTTAATAGGAGATTGTAGATATGTGCACACGTTGTATGTGTTGTGAACAAAAGAAGAGTTGGACGCACAGCACTACATAGCACGGAGTCGCCATTTGCCAGCCGTTGTCAGCTACTTGGGCAACGTTCAACGTTGAAATGCCATAAAAAGTATTTGTAATGCAATTATATTCAATTTTCCATGCACTTACGTTATGGGAATTTTGACGCAACCGAGACAAAAAGCATGAACTAAAAACCTGCAATAGAAAAGCTGCATACATACATATACATGAAAGTGTTTGTACAGGGTCGTTCAAGTGGGAGTTTCCCTTATAGCTGTAGGCTTGTAGCCGAATTGCTTTGTGTGTGTCTACCAGTAGGTGAGACACGCTGTGGACTGAAACATGAAAATGTAGAACAAGTTTTTTCCTATGTGGATCGCCCCTCGGCTGACTTTGGCAAATCATCGAGTGACTTTCTGCCATGCAAAAGCTGCAGGTCTCCCCATTTATGAAAAAAAATATGTATGATATATATTATACAGTAGAAATATGAGTTGTTGAATCTAAACGTGGTCGTGCTAGCCTTGAAAACGATCTACGTCAAGGACGACCAAAACCAGCAACAAAACTAGAAATCGTAGAAAAAATACAGCATAACGTCTTGGAAAATTGTAGAGTGGCTGAAAGAGATTTAGCAGAAGCACTAAGCATCTCATTGGGCAGTGTAAGTAATATTTTGTGACTGAAGTATTGGGTTTCAGAAAGCTGCGTGCGCAATGGGTGCCGCATTCGCTAACAATGGAACAAAAACATTTTCTCCACAACATTTGGAGTGTTCTCGAAAGAATAAAGTGGATTTTGGGCATTAATTTATCACTATGGACGAGACTTGGGTCTATTGCCATGATTCTAAATCAGAACAAGAGACTAAAAGTGGTGTGAACTTGGTTCTTCGGCTACGAAACGAGTTTGTGTCCAGAAACCGGGAAATCGGCTAAGAAGTTTTTTGGGGTGCGAAAGGAGTTTTGTATGTGGATTACTTGTAAACTGGGGAAACAATTAATTTAGAATATTATTGCAACCTTTTACACCAAGGAAAGAGAAAGGAAAGAGTTCGTGAAAAAATACCCAGTTTGCAAAAAAAAAAAATATTTTTCATCAGGATAATGCACGTGGCACAACTGGCTAAAATCCGTGAATTAAAACTGGAATTGTTGGAGCATCCACTGTATTCACCAGATTTGGTCCCTAGCGACTTCCATCTGTTTCTAGACCTCAAAAAATGCATTCGTCGTGGAAAGCGTTTTCCATCAAATCATGAGGTCATAACAGCTGTGCAGCCTCTCCAGATTCTCACTTCAGGCAGTGAATTCAAAAATCAGAATCTCTTTGGAATAAGTGTATCGATGTTCCGGAAGATTACACTCAACAATAAAGTGTATTTCAAACCATAAAATTCTGTTTTTCATATCGAACTACAAAACTTATTGAACAACCAGTACAAAAATTAAAATATATTATATAAATTTTAGGAAAAATATTTTAATTTGTTCGATGGTTTAAAAATAATTAAAATCTCTTCATATGAATGGTTTCTCTGCAGAAACTATTTTCTTACAAATTGCCGCTCTTGGCATTAGAAACTCCACAGATTTTCTGTAATCCTACTTTTCAGTGCGAATTGTGATATCATTCGTCTTTTGGTTTCTTGCAAAATATAGCTATGTACGTAAACTTTTTTACGTTTAATTTATGGTATAGAAAATGGCATTGTAAGCACGTCGAACAAGATGGTGTGACCTGCCATATTACCGGAAGGAAATTTCACGATATTGCATAGCAATTTGGCCATAAATAATGCCCGATTTAACGCTTTGGACTATTTTTTGAAGTGCCGTCTTAACATAAAGTGCATAATAAGAAAACTTTAAGGGTTAGCACTTGGTACGAAATTGATAAGATAGAGCTCCGAATTATGCCCGAAGGTTTTTGACGATTTGAACAAAAGATTCGACAGCTGTAAACGTCTAAGCGGGAAACATTTGGAAACTATAATTTACCTTCCATGAATTTTTAACGTCATGCTACGTATGTGAGCAAGTATCCCGTTGCATTCCATTAAAAATTCAGGTTCACTTTGACCTAAAACAGAGCTTGAACTTGAAGGATGCTGTAAGTGAAGCAGGTGGCCGTATATGCGCTTTTCAGCAGAAACTATTTACGTAAAGCGCGCGTCCTGCTGCTTCATTGTGCCTTTTAATGTTTTGTTCAAGTGAAGGAAAACTAGAAAATGGAGTTGGTTTCTAAACAAATACTTATAAGCACACAGGAATGAATTTTCGATTTATGCTGTAGGTATTTGATGATGGCACAGCAGCATAATTGCATTTACATAAGAATGATGATAGTTATTTTGAAATGCACTTTTCTTGGTTTATTTGCACTCCAGCTAGAAACAGTGATCTCAAGTTTGAGAATATAAAGAAGTATTTACCCATTTTCATACTCATACATGACTAGTAGCAGCCCCCAAACAGCTTTAGCGAAAGTATAAGCCATTTCATTAACAGCAAACACTTGGTTAGCGTGTTGACTTTGGTTTTTTAAATATGAAAAAGTGCACACGTAAATATTACAATCTGAATCGATTGTCAACACAAGGCTCAAGCGCAGTAAATTATTGTTATTTAGGTGTTTTTTGCTTCACTTGAGCTGTTGTGTTTATGACTCCGAAAGTCATTTGTTTACTCACTTCCGCCCTTATTTCCTTTGTAAAATACTGCCTCAGCAGCTGACAAAGCAACAATCAGTACAACAATAACAACATCTAACAGCTACTCAATCTTCGGCAAAGCAAACGCAAAAAAATGCAAAGCAATTGAAAAAATGCACAACAGTAACAGAAAGTGGCCGTCACAATCTAACATCAAATCTCAACGAATCCAATGTTGTCACACACACATTTACACATTCACACTACATGACTTTTTGTGCTGAACGAACTCAGAAAAATAATGAGCCAAAGTTACATTTGTTGGCATCGCTACTCCACTTGCAGATGTGACCTCGTACAGCAACACCCAACATTCAGCATCTTCGGCCACTGTGGCTGAGTGGGTGCTTTACGAGCGACGGTGACGAACGGTAATATGTAAATACCCGTATGTATGTATGTAGCTTTCAGTCCTCGCCAGCATGCCGGAACACCCAAAAGTGCGTACAGGCACGTTCGTGACACCAAAGCGTGAAGCACTGCGTATAGCCGGCCAAATAGGTGAGATGGCACGGTTGTGAAGAGGTGAATTCTCGCAACGTTTACATCAAATGCTCATGACTTATTTGGTGGCTTGCTGCTATTGCGGCTGTCGCTGGGTTGGGTGAGTAGCTTATTTGGCTAACGCTTAGCGGGTGTGGCATGTTTTATTAACCATATTTCAAGTGGCATAAAAGCGTGCTGAAAAACGATCCAAGGCACGCAAGTAAAGTAACAGCAAAAAATGCGCAATGTGATACTTTGTTTTACCTTCGTATTTTGGTTTACAGCCTTTGGTGAAGACATAAAATAAAAACATCTTAAATAGGCGATTTCGTTCCTTTTTGGTCGACACGCGACAATAACAAAAACCCGTACTTTTTATTTTGCGTGTTGTTTGAGGTGAGCAAGCCAATTGTTATAGATTTTGGTGAGCTGAATCTGAATTTGGCAATACAAATTTTCCTTCACGCAAGAATTTTGAAAAGATGTGAGTGAAAACCGCAAAAAATTATATTTTTGAACATTTTTGTAAATTTGTGCTGCCTAAATCGGATGTTCCATTTGTGGAACAACCTCTAAGAAGCACACCACAAATAGGAGGAGGAGCTCGGCCAAATACCCAAAAAAAAAGAAAAATTTTGATTGGGTATATTTTTAACAAAAATTGAAAACTTTCAACATCCCCAAAAGGGGATAGCAAAAAACAAAAAACGAAACCAATTTGTGAAACAACGAACAGAATAAGTTAAAGCAAAATAAAAAAAGTAACGATAACCTATAACCATTGTAGTGTTTTCCAAGTGGAGGTAGCTGCAATTAAGGAAGCAGTGAATTGGTTGCTTACTTCTGTAATTACTGTAAAGGATGTAAATATCTACTCCAACAGCCGAGCGACCATTAGAGCCATGGGCTAGTTGTCTTCCCATTCGAAATTAGTCGGGGAATGACTGACTTCTCTCTCGATTGCATCCGAATACTTCGATATTAGGCTAATTTGGATTCCCGGTGACAGTGGTATATAGGTAAACTGTTTGGCTGATGAGCTGGCTAGACAGAGGTCCCTGGAGATGGTTTAATCGCAAAATGAAAGGATTGAGGAAACCTCGGAAGAGCCCGTGGTCAGTTCCTAAAAAGGTGGGCCTCCCGTCAACTCAGCGGACGCTGTGCTAGTGCGCAAACATACAAAGTCGCGAGATCCTTCAGGCCCCGGGTGGGATGGGGGCGTTCTCGAATTTGGTAGATTGGACATTGTCCGTTAGGTTTTCATGCGGTGAGACTTGTAATTCCTTCAAGTTCTTTCTACAGAAGCTGTCTTTAGGACGAGGTGGAATCACCTCAGCACCTTCTTCTCAGCTGCCTTGCTCTCGTCGGGTAAAGATTTACACATCTGGGCTTTCACTTTTTCGAGACCCCTGCGTATATTGTGAGTTTAAATATCACATATCTGGTGAAATACATTGGAAGCTTGAAGCAGCTAACACGAACGTAAATAGCCACGGTTGATCGTCATCCTCTCATCCAAAGCTCCTTTTTCCATCTATCTGGTTCCTTTTTGAATTTTGAATAGTTATTCAAGTGTGGCCCTCACAAGGGCAGCCATTTGTTCTAACTTAACCTAACTCATTTCTGGCAGCCCACCACTTTGACTATCAGCTGTTCATCAGCCCAGGCCGCCGAGTATTGAAATGTGTTTCTAAAGGCACTCTAAATACTAACCTCAATGAATGTTTCTTCCTGTTTCACATCACTGACGGAGGTTGTTCATTTTTGTTCGAGAGAAAAAGAGTTTCGCATCTGGTTATCTATGGTTGAGATATCAGCAAAGCAACATGAGCGCGAACTGTGTTGTTTTTTTTTGTGTATCATCAACACAATCTAAGTTTTTTCGAGCACATCGCTGTCCGGACCCCGCTGATGTCAGTCAATCAGCTGATTTTAAAACTTCGCAGAGAGCCGTTATGGTGTATCCACTTATGAAATCTATTCGTCGTAGTACAAGGGTAAGAGCTGTTTTATTTTTAGTTCCTTCAATTTCTTTCTTTTTTAAACAAAAACATCAACGAAGGAATTTTATCCCTTACTATCCAAAACTACGAAGAAATTAAAAGAGAAGTTTACAGTGAACTAAATATATATTTATTATCAGGTGCTTTTTTTGCTGTATGAGAATTATCGACATCGATAATTACGGTTCGATAGTTAAGAATTTCAAACTGTGTTGATATTTCTGTTCTGTGAGGTTTGGTAAGTCATCGTGAGTCGTTTAACGTCAGAACAACGTCTCCAAATTATAGAAATTTACTTTGAAAAAGAAGGAAAACCAATTTTTTCTCGCAGTTTATAGAGCAAAATGTTGAAGAAGACACCGAAATGTCGATTTATCATCGTTCTCAACTATTTGGCCTTTGTCCTTCAACTACGAGGAAATTTTTAAGTAACGCTCTTGGCCTACGTGCCAGATTATACAAAAAATGATTCCAACAATATTTCTGCTTTGCATTATCATTTTTAGTCTTCTAGCTCTTAAAGCAACACCCTTTATACAGATTTTTCATACACAATGCCTTTTCAGTAACATTCCAAGAGAGAAATCTGTTTTATGGGCTAATATCACCAACTATTATAACTGAGTATAAATGCAAATAATTATTTTTTTTATTATACCCCAAACAGAAGAAAGTCCTTTTGAAAGTAGTTCTATCGAAAGAATTAATAAATTTTAGGAAATAAAACTAAATAGAATGTAAATTTATACAATTTAAGATCCTTATAAGAAAATCATCTGCCATTCAGAGGCGGCATAAAGCTGTCCTATCACTTTGTAGAACAACATCAAGAGACACACCAGCAATTAGAAAACATGTACAAGGTGGCGCAAAATTAGTCATCCGATTTTGGATAACTTTTTTGCAAAAAATGATTTTGAATAGTGGAAGTCTTTATTTTGACCTTTACGCGCTCCGTTGCTGTTCTGTTTGTATACTGTAGCTGTCTAGTTCACAAGGTGATCCATTTTGCGCCACCTTGTGGAATGCTGCATTAAGTGTAATGCTGAAGTTACACTTGCCATCCTGTATGTATTTTGTCCTCTTCATTGTAATACTGCGGTGCCGAAGACCAATTGCCCAGAATATGCCAATATTAAATTAGTGAATCGAAATCAATACGAGTTGATGATGCTGGGACTACTAGCGCATTCCAACTGGTTGACAATTTGTTAGCGTGGAACCGCTCCCTGGTACTACCGGGATATTTTCTGAATTCACTATGTATACGTGCGAATATTTACTTTTCTGCTATTTCTATTTCTGTATATTTGACAACCTTAAAATGCGCAAGGGTGCTGCCAACATTCGGTGGTTAAACCTCGCGCAAAACTTTTAGTTGACACAATAACTGTTGTGTGGCAGCTGCTGCTGTCACTTTATGTGTATTTTTAGGAACGCACACGTACACATACATACTCATTTATATGGCAGTGTGTGCGCATTTCCCAGTCAAGTGACAAGTGTCAACGGTTAAGCTCTTTAAAGCGAAAAACTTTTTACTCCCACTTTCACATATCGATGACAATCTGTTTGGCAAATGTACAATGAGGTACGATTATAAGTATGCTTATATGGATGTACTCGCATAAAGTAAATATTTTAAAAGGGAATTTGATTTCATGCTGTGAATCGAATTGCTTTAACGGTCTTCAAGCAGTTAGAATACCGAAAAAACTTGATTTTCCAAAAATTTATACTGAAAAGGCATTTCAATTTATTAACTTAAGACTTCAAATATAGTCTACGAAATAGAAGCACCTTAGCCAAATGGTTGGCGCGTGAATACGTAGGTTCGAATCGCCGTGCATGAAACACCAAAATGAAGAAAACAGTTTTTTGTAATAGCAGTCGACCCTCACCCTGGTGGATGGTTCCATGTGTAGAAGTCCACGCAAGTGGGGAAAGTTACTGATCGCCATTCATGCTGATGCCAACTGTCAAATTGCAAATATCTCTGGGTCTGCAGTGCAAATACATTTGAATCACTATTAAGAAATTGTAACAAAAGTGAAAGCTGTCATATTGTCAACTTAGCAGTACCAACTGTCAAATTGGGAATCTGTTTATAAAATCGTATTTTCCAACCTTCACAACCTTTAGAGTCAACTTAGAAACTTAATTAAATTAATTTTTGAAAATTGACAACAATGATGACAACTGTCAAGTCAGCAGCTGCCAATTGTCAAATCCTAATATCTGATCTTCAAATTGTGTTCTACGACTTATACGACCTTTAGAGCCAGTTTAAAGACTTATTTAATGACTTTTCAGTTATTGACAACAATAGGGACACCTGTCAACTGTCAAGTCAGAAGCTGACAACTGTCAAAACTTAAATCTGATCTTTAAATCGTGTTCTACGACTTATACAACCTTTAGAGCCAATTTAAAGACTTAATTAAATGACTTTTCAATTATTGACAGCAATAGTGACACCTGTCAACTTTTGCGCTGAAAGTTGCTCGTACTGAACTCTAAAATGTAAATCGAGTCTAAAAATCGTGTTTGGCGACCAAAAAAGCTTTAAAGTAACATGTTTCAACCAAATTCGTTTGATTTTTGTAGAATTTCCGCCATATTGGATCCGCCATTTTGAATTTCAAGAAGTGCCACTTTGCTTTCGAAAGTAAACATAATTACCTACATTTTAAGCCCTCATAGACCTCTTTTCGTCAAAATCTATTCTGGGGGCAGGGGTCTCACGTTCAGAAAGAATGCCCAATATATATATATTTATATCCTAGCCCAGTGTGAACCCCCAAAGCTGGCCCTTAATATTTACGGCCTGTAAGTGTTTGCGTTTTATAATACTGATTGCATATTGACAGGTATTAATAAATTTCTGAGTGTATTTCAAAAAAACTTCTCATAAAACCATCGGCCGTTCGGAAGCGATATAAAACTGTGTTTGAGTTGCATGAACTGAACTGCATGTGATTTTATACCTTAAATATTAATAGTATCATATTTTCATGGTACAAAATCACACTCCATTCCACTTGTAGGAACTTATGTGTAGTGTTACATATTATACAAACATACACATGTTCCCTTTCGACTCCTCCGTCTGCTCAAGACAAACAACCTTGGCTATGAGCTTTGCATCAAAACAAGTTTTTATGTAGTGAACTTTAATCGCATGCAAAAATTATTCATTAAATAAATATTTTTAATATAAATTTTAATCACTTTTCATCCCACACTTCGTCAAATATGCCCACCCAAAGCATGAACCTCAAATTTCAGGCACTTCAAACGCCATTAGCGGCTGCTTGCTGGAAAATTATTATATTCCATAATTTTCTACTTCGCCGATCAAACAACCCAGTTTTCCCGCGGGAAAAGGTCGTACAATTCAAGTGAGTTACTTACTTTAATTCTTCTAGAGCAGCACTTATGCGCCACCCTTGCACGGCAACCCTTCCACTTGGATGAGCGTGTGTGTGAATGAGTGATGAAGGCATTAGCACAACACAAATTTCTTATTGGACGCTTAGTGACACCTTCAAGCATTTTGGATTTGTTCTTGTGTTAAGATTTACCCATAGCCAAATGATGAGGAAGTTACTGAATACGAATTAAATAAAATGTGAAATATTTAAATTTATAGGCCCTTTAAGCTAAGCGATGACTGAGAACATTAAAGAATTTAATAATAATCGATCCATAATTCTCCTTTGTGTACTGTGTAATGTTAAAATAGAGATCCAGACAATTTGTGCAGAGCTAAGATTGTCACTGTGTTTGATTCATAGACTTTACATATGAGGCATCCCCAAAGAAAAATTCATAGGAGTAAGATTGGGCCTCTATGGAGTAAAAGGAGTGAAACCGACGATAGCGGAAAAAGCGGTAAAAAGAACGTGATCGATGGTCGAATGGCAAAGAAGATGGGATGAGTCAACCAAAGGCCGGTTGACTTACAAACTTATACCAAACCTTGAAGGGTGGATGAATAGGAAGCATGGCGATATTGACTACTACCTAAATTAACTACTACCTAACTCAGATACTCACCGTATACGGCTGCTTCCATGAATATCTACACCGTTTCCAGCTGGCCGACAGCCCTTTTTGCCCGAGTTGCACGAATATAGTCGAGAGCGCAGAACATGTGGATTTTCACTGCAGACGTTTCAGTTAAGAACGAGCAATGCTGGCGAAGGCATTCAAACACCCGCCATCCCACACAAGATTTGTCCAGGATATGTGCTCGACCATCACTAAATGGGACGCCGCAAAAACGTTCGCGCCTACAGTCGTGAGGAGGCTCAATCGCATTGACTGGGAAAGGAAAGCCCAGAAACGACAGCAGCAGTTGCTACTGCAGCAACAACAGCGGCAGCAGCAGTAGAAGCAGAAAAATAGACTAAGTATTCAATACAGTTAAGATATTAAATTAATTAGGTAGCAAGGCCAGCTAGAGTATTTCTTATGTAATGTACCTACTTAATCCAGCTAAGTCATAATTCGACAGTTCTTAGGAGAAAAGGAAGGAAAAAAAATAAAAAACAACCTTATAAATATAAATATATATGTAGGTATATATATAAATATATAAATTCTTTTATTACAAAGTTTTTGGTACCTTTGCCAGCAGGTGGACAAAGGAGATAAACTGTTTTAGACAAGCTGACGACAGACACCGACGCTTGAGCCAAACACTCACAACAGTATCAAACTGAAGACAATACAATAATTTATTCTCAGATGTTTCATTCCCCCCACCACCGCTTTCGAAGGCAGTGGGAGGAGTGAATACTATGGACGGCATACAATCTCTATACGCTCACAGGAGCGGAACCTGGACGCAGGGACCTGTTGTGTCAATAGACATAAACGCGGCTCCACCTTGAAGAAATGCTAACGCGGTTCCAGGGTAGAAATCAGCCGAGGAGGAGGAATTTTATAGTGTTGGAGCATTCCCTACATACCATTGGTGTGATAACACCTTTGATGATGTTTCAGACATTTTGATTTACACCTCCTAACTAAAAAAAACAAACAAAAAAAAAGGGGTAAGATTGGGCAACCTGAGTGGCCAGATATGTCACCGAAACGATTTATTACTTTGTCAGGGAAGAATTCACGGAGTATCGCCATCGACTCTCTGCCTGTGTGCAGCCTATTTTACTGAAACAGGGTGTAAATGTTCTCTTATTATTGGCAGAAAATAAACATTCAGTGTGCGCCGCTAAGAGACACCGTCCACAGAAATTGCTTGCCCTCGACGATAGAAAAATGGGCCAATTATTCCACTACTTGGCAATGCACACCAAACCGCCACTTTGGGATTGTGTCTACTGCAACATCGTGACTGAATGACCTAAACGAATAACGAAGCTAACGCGGTTCATACGCTCAGCGGTTAGGGAAAAACTTTAATATGAAAATATATGTAATTCTGCCTTGTCCGGTGACCTGTACTTGTATTTCAAGCAATAAAAAGTATTGCCGTTGCGTAGAGTGCACTCCCACTTATGTATATATCTTTATAATAATTTCTTAATTAAGCATTTCTTTTTTCACTAATTATTGTTCTGCAGCACTTCTAGATTTTTACTTTGCTTTATGATATTTCAAGCTTTAGTGTTTAGGTCATCATTAGTGCCATGGCGGAGTGCAAAGTTTTTTCCACATTTTAAAAATCATGCTGCTTTAATAAATAAATAAGTCCGCTTTTCAACTCTCTATGCGAGAACTTTGAATTTTGAAAGCTCTTTAAGGCTATCAATTTTCGTGGTTAGCCAAAAGCAGTTCGTAAAATTATACTCTCCCTCTCCTGGAAACCATGCAGTGAAAAGATCTGCCTGCACAAGCGTGCAAAATATAGTACAAAGAGTGCAGTTAAATTGCGAGACAGTAGGTGCTTGCAGCGAAAAAAAAGCACATTTTAACCACAGCTCAGTTACATGCAGACATTTTCGATGTGTAAAACATTTACGTGATGCCATTAACAATGTCACTGCGATGTCAGCACACAGGGTTACATGTGTACGTGTGTAAATGAGGAACATCATAGATGAAAGAGACTACAATATGGGGTGAGTAAGTGAATATACATAAGTGTGTGTGTGTGTGTGTATTATGTACGATTTAAATGTGTAGTAGCACGTGCGATTCAAAGGAACACGCCATACACACACACTCAAACATACAACGTAACCCTGCCCTGCCAGAAAAACCAATGTCTTCGACTGCTAGAATGAATTAGGATGATGTGTAACACTTTTTCGCTATTCAAAGTTTGTCTGCAAAAATGAAATTTTCGAAAATGTAAATGTAAAAAAAAAGAAAATTTTTGCTTCATTGTTTTTTTTCAATATTTTATAATAGTCTTTCGCATTTTCCGAAATTAGCCAAAAATTTGTGGAACAAGTTTCACGGGTACGAATTAAGCAAAATATTCATATTCTTATAAACATAGGTATTTACTTGATTTTGACTTCCAGATCGCTACTTGAACTTTTAAGAAATTTTTCAGTATCAAAGGTAGGAAGATTTGCTCGGCGTTTATTATGTAAATGGTTCTAAAATTGCTAACTACTTACGACGGTCGCCGTAGCGGAATGGGTTGGTGAGTGACTACCATTCGGAATTCTGAAGCAACATAGGTTCGAATCTCGGTGAAAGAAGAAAAAGTTTTTTCTAATAGCCGTCGCCTCGGCAGGCAATGGCAAAGCTTCGAGTTTCTTTAAAAAATAATATACTGGTTTTCATTGAAATTATGATAAGGATTTGAATGAGAAGTATTGCACTTTTAATATACTTATAACAAATCTAGCATAAAAACTATAAAAGAATTTCAAAATAAAATATGACTCATCAACGGCTACTACTACTACTACTACTACTACTTCGGAGCCTCGTTCCTGTCGGCATTATAATCTACTCTATCATTAGTTAATCCATTGCACAACACATAATCTTCAGGGTTGTCTTCACCAGTAAATGTGTGAGCTTTTCCATCATCTTCTATTAATTACTTCTACTTCATAGTAATACGTGCCGGCACTTTCAACACTTATTCAAAACTAACCGGCTATTAGTATTTGCTACTTTTAACGATTAAATTTATAAACAACACTTTTTTAAGCGCATCTGTGTACATTTTCGGGCAAATACTATCTCTTTGTGAGATCCATGCAATCCTGGTTATTCATCGACATCATAAATGAGTTAATTACGATTGAAATTGCCACGGAATCTTGTTAACCCATTTCGGCTCAAAGGAAACCAATTATATTTTTTTAGATCCAACTTTATTAGTGGGGGCCTAAGAAGTGTTATAGAGGAACTAAGAAGGTGTACTTTTTTTTAGGTTTAAGAAGGTTTTGCTTTTTGATTGCGCCTGGATCTAATGCTACTACGTAGTTTTTGTAACCAAAAACCAGGCTCACCTTTGATAAACTGCTTAGCTGGATGGTTATCATAACACTTTACCACTGACTGGTCGGTTGAAATATTCTGATGACATAGGTATCTGATTTTGAGCAGCTTACCATTTGAAATTGTCTCAAAGCTATTAGCAATTAAGTAGAGGGTTTCCTGTCGCTTTCACGACACACAGTTTGTGACTATATTTATTCTAAAGCCTTCATCATACGTAACTACAAATAGGGTTCTCTTGTAGCAATTTGCAAATATCCAGATAATATAATCATCATTATCAGGCAGCATAACAGTTCGGGCTGAGCTTTAGCTTCATCAACTAGCCTTCTCCAAGTTAGCAACAGACCACCAGCTATCTATTCTCAGCAGAACACCAGTTATGTGTCCTCAGTTTCTTGATATCTTCGTTGACGTCGTCGAACCATCGTTGCCTAGACTTTCATTGAATTTGACGGCCAGTGCGTTGTAATTAAAGAAGCATTTTTGGGGGCCTTCCTTATTCATGCGCATGACATGACCTAACCGTTGAAATCGTTGCGCTTTGACGAACTTAACAACTTCTCCTTTGCAAATCCGCAGCAACCCCACGTTGTATTTGATTCTATAACAACCATCCTGAACCCGGATTGGACCATACACTTTCTTCTTTCGAAAGTTCAGAGACTTTTTTATCCTTAATTGACAGTACCCATGACTCATAGCCGTACATCATATTTTCCTTATTATTTTTTTTTAAATATTGTATTTACAGCTGTGCGACAGGAGTCTGAATTTTAGTAGTTTCAGATTGGCGTAGAAAGCTCCGTTTGCTGCAACAACACTACTGCCATTTTTTAATAGAGCTCTCAGTTACTTGGAACTCTCTTTTTCTTCAAACTCATACTGTCTAACAGTTAAATTTTTTAGCCTTTCAACACAGCGTGACATTTTCATGTAATTGTTGGTGCTGATATGGAGCCCAACAGCCTTTGCTTTCGATGATAGACAAAAGTTCACCCTTGTACCTTCGACTTCGAGCGAGGACGGCTATGTCATCGGACGGATTTAACATCGTTCTTGATTGCGTAGTGCAAAATCAAATTGAACACAGTATTTGACAAGGTGCCACCTTGTTAGACACCACTTTTGATGCCAAAGTGTTCCGAAGATGACTGTAGCGTAAGGACTTTTCATTTGGTGTTGTTAAGGGTGGCCATAGGTACGTGTTTATGTCGAGCTCCGTGAATGCTATCAAAAGCTTGCTTGAAATCGATGAAGACCATATGACAATCGTTGTTGTACTCGTAACACCTTTCAAGGTTTTGCGTAGGACTGAACATCTGTCAGTTGCTGGGCGCCCGGGGCGATAACATAAGAAACTTCAGAAATCCATTGATGTCTTTTTTTTATTACTATTTTATTTCTTAAACAAATTTCTAAAATTCTCTATAAAAGAAAGGTTTCTTAAGTGATCAATAATCAAATAATTTCTTAACGAATATGTGGTAATGGCTAAGAGGGATGAAGAATAGGAGGGTGTACAAAATTTCGATTTTCGATATGAACCAGGTGGGTTAAAGTATCTTCTTTTTGTCCACAAAAGTTCTTCGTCACTCGCATCCTATTCAGATATTTCATCAGTATACGAATATCGACGAATGTCAGTATACGAATATCACTTCAACAGGATCACGCTGTAAAATAACTAAGTCGTTTGCTGCTACTTGCAGGACCAGAAAACTGTTTCTGCTCGTAAATCACAAAACTTGATTTGAAAATTCCTAAATCTACCTTTAATTGTATTGCTTTTTAATGTTTTGGTTGTTTGTACCTGCTAGCCCTTTTTTGAAAATAACTGCATTAAAAAATAAGCTGTAGTTTTAAATGGTATCCTTTACTTAGTACACAGAGTGCAAATCAGTTAAACCCAGTTCTAATGGATTATAAAGTAGACTCACACTTTTAGAATTCGCAAAGGCTTCGACTATTCAAACCGTCGATCGTACTGAAATGAGATATTTTTCAACATATCATACAGGGTTTGGTTGAAAAGTAATGAGCCTTCCCGCGCGGAGCGTCTGCCAAGCGATCAACCGAATCGGCTGGTGAGGGAAAATAATCGTTGGAACTTTCCCTTCCACTAGAAACCGGTCCCAGTTCGCTGGCAACAGTGGTGCAGTCAACATCGCTCCGCGCGTGAAAGCTGTTTTAAAAGTGGCGAAAATTCAGCGATCGTTGGAGCAACGTTACTCGATTAAATTTTCGTAAAGCTAAACAGTTTGTACTTCCAGGAAGCACTGAAGCACTGTAACCGCGGCATTTTACAAAGAAGTGCTCCTTCGGCTGAAAAACCGCGTCGCCCAGGTTCGGCCCGACCTCGTCAACAATTGGACCCTTCATCACGACAATGCGCCGGCGCGCACCGCCTTCCTCTGCACCTCTGCATTGGCCAATATGGGGGTTCCGGTGCTTCCTCACCCTCCCTATAGCCCAGACCTGTCCCCTCCGGACTTCTTCTTGTACCCGCGCCTGAAAGGAAAGCTGAAGGGGAGGCGTTTCGACTCCATCGAGGCGATCCAAAAAACTGTGACAGTCGAATTGAACGCGATTCCGGCGGATGAGTTTAAAAAATTTTTCCTGCAGTGGAAAGACCGCTACCAGCGGTGTATTGACGCTCAAGGGTGCTATTTTGAAGAATATTAGTTGTTTAAGCCAAAAGGTTTAATAAAACTGCTTAAAAAAATAAGGCTCATTACTTTTCAATCAAACCCTGTAGGTGCCTAGGGAGCTAAGCGGGCAACCAATAGTTAGTTACCTACCTTAAACGTAAACTTTCGATTTGAGATGGTCACTTGACTGTCTAAAATGGTAATTATAAATGCACTCTTCCAATTTTTATCGAGGTTCATGCTCGAGGATGTCGAGATCGCTAGGAACTCGTCTTAAATCTTAGTGGGCTATTTTTCAGTGCGTTGGAATGCGTTTGATGCCAAGACCATGCTTGTATGTACCTGCTCTCCCTCGTACACCTTTAAGCCGCCGATGTACTAATGTATGGTACACATCTGGAATCAAGTTGTAGCATCTCGGTTGCTAAAACTGCTCGTCATGCCTATATCCTTATCGGAGATCCAATTTCGTACTTAAGTAAACCTGTTTTTTTTTGTTTTTGTCAACTACTTAAATTGAAAATATACGAGTAAAACAAAGAGCTTTAAAAATGGAATATGGCATACTTATTCGGAGAGCATATTATGTTTGTCATAGTAGTAGGATTTGTGTTCTTTGCATTCAACTGATCCAATTTCACCTTCCAAAAGTCGGTGTTTGCTCCTGACCACGAAACATTAGATATTAAAAGGACTATTCTTTCACTCACTTTCGTTTTCGATTTGATTTTCGACTTGAGAAAGTTAATTTTAATATTCCTCAGCCAAGCTTACGGAATCGTGATATTTTCTGGTTAGGGATGATTAAAACTAATTATAGTTCTAATGCTCCGATTTCTAGAATTTTGAGAGAATTTAATATGCCTTCAAATCATTCTGGCCTAGATTTTTCTTCCACAAAGTAATGCTTCAAAATGTTACTAAATGAATTTTTTAACTGGATTCTAAGTATTCGCTAATATTCTTTCTCTGTAAACCACAAGAAAGTTTACATTTTCATTAAAATGAAATGAGTTATTATAAGCTTAGTTTATTTTTTTATTGAACTTTTTTACCATTTATAGTCTGTAAGAAATATTGCATTTTTAGATTATTAAATAAATAAAAATCGATAAAATATTACATTAGTATATACGTATTGATTGCTTGTCGCCACTGCTTATCACCCAAATAAAAATGATTTGTCAGTGCACTACGCTATGATGCAATAAACCAGTAAATCTTTACTGAATTTTCCCTGCAGGGTGGTGGAGTTTCAGCGCCGCTTGGGGATCATATATTTGCGGTTGATGTGGGCTTGTGGGCTTGCGGTTGGAGCTTGTTTCGGATGTATTTAGTATAATTGAGAAAATTGTACTTTAGAGAATTCAATTGAGGAACAATTTAAGTTGAGTTAGTTAAATACAGTGGTGAATTTAAAGCAGTGTGTAAAGAGTACGAGCAGAAGAAACTTAAAAATACCGCAGCTTAAGAGGTTTTTAAGAAAATTTTGTTATTTTTGGTTTTGCAATTTTTCGAAATTAACTTAGTAAAGTTAATTGACTTTCTAGTAGCTAAGTAACTACAGTTGCTCTCAGTTATTGCTAGATTTAACTGGCAGAATATTTGTCAAGGGCAAGTAGCGCAAATTAGTATATAAAATATCTGCCAGAAATAAATCTCAAAATCTTTTGTGCATAAATAATTCATAAGCGGGATGCTAAACTTTCGTCATTTGAACTTTCGATCAATTATGCGCGTTAATACCTATAGCCAATGATCGCGAAATATTTCTTGAAATTATTTTTTTCTGACACAGACTGTATTTTCAAAAAATTGTATAAGTTTTTATTCGTTTGTCCAATAACACCGTCTGACAAAATTTAATGCATGGCTTATAAATACATACATATATATTCTGAATGTAGGGATAAAAACAGATACGCGAGTCAAGCAGTTTGTTTAGATCGATTCGTTAATGATTTTTAGACGCAACATTTTTCTTAAATAAAATTAATATACGACTATCGGTCTTTTTCCTTAACTGGTCTGAAAAAAAAAACTTGAACTATTTTCGTTCAGATAGGTACCAATATAATAAATAAATAATGGATATGCAATGGAAAATCTCATTGCCTATCTTCAATGGTAATAATATTATGTAAGTAAAAGCAGCCGCCGTAGCCGAATGGTTTGGTGCGTGACATACGAAGCCAATCTAATCTAATCTATTCTTCCTTCTTCTTGATTCGCGCGATAACCGCTTAAGCGATTTTGGCCGAGTTTAACAACGCGCTCCAGTCGTTTCTTTCTCGTCTTTCTTCATCTGATCTTTCCACCGCAGAGGAGGCCTTCCTCTACTATCACCAGCTGGTACCGCATCGAGTACTTTAAGAGACGGAGCGACATGATTCAGACAATGAAGCCGC
Organism: Anastrepha fraterculus; assembly: GCA_037575425.1. Lineage (NCBI taxonomy): Eukaryota > Metazoa > Arthropoda > Insecta > Diptera > Tephritidae > Anastrepha > Anastrepha fraterculus. The sequence continues at coordinate 137,538 of JAYXIM010008014.1, forward strand.
TTGATATTTATTCGCTGCTTAAGTGTATACCGTCGTAAAGCTCATCGTTCCATCGTATCCAAAAATCTTCTGCACAATCTTTGTCTCAAACATTCCAAGTGACGGCTCATCGGATATTGCCAACATTCAAGCTTCTGTGCCGTACAATAGGTTTGGCATGTTGAGAACCTTGCAGAGTATTTGTTTTGTCAATGGAGAGGAGGGTTTACTACTCAATTGTCTACTTAGTCATAATGAGCACTTTTTGGCAAAAGAGATTATCGGATTTCAAGGCTGACGTGGGTGTCGACACGCGAGTGCGCGTACTGTTTGTTTAATGACAGGAGGTAGTTCGTTTTGTCCTCGTTCACCACCAGACCCATTCTCTTTGCCTCTTTATCCAGTTTGGAAAATGCAGGACAATCGAATCTATTGCAGCCTTAAAACTCAAAATCTCGGACATGTCGAAATAGTCCTCCCACTTTGCAAAAAGAGGTTGCCTGTAAAGTCGGTTTACTGACGATAGTTTAACGTGACAACGTCAGAAGAAAATACTGATGCAATGGTTGCATTTTCCAAAACAAAATGTTAACTTTATTTGTTTGATAGATATTTTGTATGGATATAGAGAAGGAGGTAAATGGAATTGCAATGGAATTGTTCAAGTTACATTTACATAAACCTGAAAAATTACCAAACATTTATCAAATTCATGAAAGATATCTTCAATTCCGATTGTGTATCAGACGTTAATAAGTCAACAACACTAAGAGGCACCATCATCGATTTGCCTTTTTTAAGACACTTTACACTCGAAACCCCCCTTTCATTTCCTACTTTTCCTATCATCTTCCTATTCTCAACAGGGAAATGGTTCATTACCATGCACACAGGAAGAAGGCATATGGAAATACAAGTATGTGAATTTATATACCTACATATGCGCATATACATACATACATATGCATACAGATATATGCTCACTCTAGTAGGACAGAGCCAGATGTCGAACGTTGCCGTACGCGGGCCTCGATTGTGCCTGTTTGTCGTTCGTTCCGCGCTTTCGCTTGTAGTTCAAGCAAGGTAACGACGCATGAGCAAGATAACGACGCATTTTTTGGCTAAATCGCTGTTATAAGACGTTATCACGTCAAAAGTGAATAAAATTGTTAATCAAAGAATCGACATCTGTAATCATACATACATATGTACATAGCAGGGCGATATAAATTTTCATCTAAATTTTTTGAAATTAGGAGGACTAAAAGGGAGGGATAGTGGAAACCATCGTAAGGGCCGTCGTACGTCCTAAATAAAAATAAGGGTTTTCCCACATTCATATATAATGTCCTGAAAAAATGTTGCAGCACTATCAATTCTTGAGCTGCCCCAATGCATTTTGATTGCATAGGAACTTGCACCAATAATTTTGACTGGTACTGATATAAATGTCAATAACAAAAAATATACGAATACCTACATATACATATATAAAGTTTGATTCTGATTCTGATTTTTTAGTTATATCAACAAAAGTCAATATTTCATAAGGGAAAGAATATGTTAAATACGGAGAATTTCGAATTTAAATTGTAAGACGTCATTTTGACTGAAAATTCCTAGTGAAGATAGAAATGTTATCCAATTCATAACCTGAGTTATGTTGACCGAGCTTTCACTTATTCTATTAATCTTCTTTCCGCACTGATGCCGAGTAAAGTGGCTTTACAACGCGAAGCGTTTCCAGTATCGCAATAAACTAGGACATTTCGCCCATAAGGGGAGCCGTCAACTCATATGAGCATTAATAATAGGAATTGCATACTCTTAAACCTCAAATTCTCTGCTCTTAAAGAGTTGATGTCGGTTTGCGCAAATACATATAAAATAATTCATTTATTATAGGTACTTTATTTTTTCACTGGCATTAAAATTAATGTAGAGTGCGTTGAGAGGATTTTTGCATTTGAAGTTTTCAGCGCTATCGCAATTTAAAAATATTGATTGATCAGGTATCAATACACTAAAAATGACTAGGACTCTGCTCCATGCCGCTTTATATATTTTCAGGATTTACTTCGACAGACCTGCACATAAGTACACAATCGCCGCGACTTAATATTTCATTAGCAAACTTTTAATTTTTCAACTGCAAAACTTCAAATAACTTCCGTTGATTTCTGTTCGTGAGCTTTTCCAGTCGTCGTGCAGACATTTGTCTGTAGGTATGTGGTACCATTGCCACCAACAAGTGCTGCTCTTCGTTGCCATGAAAAGTTTGAAAAATTCTTAATGTCACCACTGGCAGGCTGTGGTTAGCAGCACAAAATAGTATGAGTATAATGGGTCACGTATATATGTACATACAAACCTTCGGAATATAATATTTAAATATAAATGTACACATTCTATAGTTGGCCCGATTTCCACCTCGACTGCAGGCAACTAAGTAATATTGCTTGGAAGAATGTACATACAGACACAAGTACGCATTCAAATAGTTTACTATTCTATTGAGCCCATCTTAGCTATCCAATTAGCTGTATGCATTGCAGTGGTTTGAATGGTTTCCACGTCTGCAATTCACTGCCCAGTAAATGCTGCTCAGTAAATATGTGTGTATTATACAAATAGAAGAAGGCATTGCGGGAATGTCATTTTGACAGAAACTTTCTTGTGGTTTCTATTTACTTTCCTGTGTCCACCTCTTCTTAGCTCGTCGAATGGAAAATCTCAGTATGCATTCTTGCCATGCAAAAATATTTTCATACAAATTATTCGCCAATCTGGGGCAGCACAGGACTGTAGGCCCTTCCACTTATAAGACAACATCAATGTATCCAGCACAAACTGGAGGATAAGTTAAGCGAACGTACAAGTGAAGTAAAACATTCTGAGTGGTTTTTCGCTTCAGTCCGACGATCAAGTTAATACAGCTAAGATTAACCGATTCGGATAAATTTTGTATTTCTGGCAACGCTGCAGAATAGAATAAGAACTCACACATCTATTCGACTAGACGGTTTCCATTCGTTGCCATTCTCGGCGATTGATTCCCTAGAGCGTCCCTCATCTTAGAGGCCAGTAAAAAAGTTATGAAATGTTATATCAAATGTTTAAATATTGATTAGAAATTGAGTCTCAGTCCTTTAGGTATTCAGTCCTTTTGCGCAATAATACATCATAATTTAGGCCAAGAGTTTTGAGTGAATTTTCATATAAAAAAAAAAAATTATTTTGATGCATAATACGCCTTCTTTACCTGGCGCCAATATTGAGACTTGCAAACTACACTAATTTCATTTTTTAGGGTGATTTTCATATTGTAAGGATCGGACGTCAATATAACGTTAAATATACGGTGATAGATCGCATACGGGTGCGAAGTGTGGGTGCCGAAATCCAATAAAATCTATCTGTTAAATTGTTTTGAAAGAAAGATTCTAAGAAAAAAATATGTGGATCTGTACCTACCGCAGGAAGCTGGACAACAAGGTCGTACGGTCACAGTAAGATCCTCCTACAGGGACCCTCGTTGCTCAAAAATGGATCAGACTACACAGTACCCGACCTCAACTTCAAGAAAAGCTTTACGGTACGTTTTCCACCGAGAACCGAGTGGATCAAAGGAGAGGTGATTGGAAGACACGATATCGAAATTTATACCGATGGTTCTAAGACGAACTGTGGTGTGAGAGCTGGCTTCCATTCGGAGCCACTCAACCTATCTCAATCAATTCGTCTTCCAGATTATGCCAGCGTGTTCCAGGCAGAACTTTTAGCGATCAGAGAAGCATGCAAATCCCTAGAACTCTACAAGGAAGTTGGTGCAAGAGTAGCTATCTTCTCAGACAGTCAAGCAGCTATTAAGGCCTTAGACTCCAACTACATTTCATCCAAACTGGTCCTACAGTGTAGAGAGGAGCTGAAACTGCTCGGCCATTGGCTTGAAATTACTCTGATATGGGTTCCCGGTCATAGGAACATACGGGGCAATGAGATAGCGGATGAGCTAGCAAGAATGGGCTCGACACTACACATAGCAGAGGTGGTGGCAGTCTCCACCCCACTGAACACACTAAAAGCATCCATTGCTTCACACTGTCATACTTTAGCCGAAAGAAGATGGAAGCAAACACCTACATGTATTACAACAAAAACACATGGCCGTCATACAAAATCCAAAGGACGAATGACCTGCTAGGATGTTCTCGGCCAAAGATTTCACGTATCACTGCAACCCTTACAGGGCAGTGGAAAGTAGAGGGAAAGTAGCTAGACTCAATCTACCCTTCAATCCTATCTGTAGAAGCTGTCAAGCGGAAGGGGCGAAGGAAAGTCTTTTCCACTATTTATGTGAATGTCCGGGACTAGCCAGGGCACGACTTCGATCCTTCGGTAAGCCTTTCCTACAGCAAATTAAGGAGATCTCAGACATCGAGGTAAAGGAACATTTCACTAATTAGGAGCATTTCAGTGGAAAGGTTCAACCACTTCAACAACAATAACAACAACAACCTACCGCATTCGGTACAACGGCGTGTTATACACTCTCATCAGGGGCGCAACTGTATTCAGGTACATCAACACGCAAAGGATTCGATGGTATGGTCACATTCTACGAATGAGCAACGGCAGAGCTACCAAAATGGCTGAGAAAACGATGGTGAGATGACATTGAAGGCGACTTTGGAGCTATGGGCCTCTCTGATATTGATCGAAAAGCTGATGACTGAGTGGCGTGGAGGCGAATTGTAACGGAAACAATGGTTCGCCCCGAACTGTGATGCTATGATGATGATGATGGGTCGCCGATTGTTTGTAGAAAAACGACAATTTATCATTCAGCTCTTTAAAAATGACAATTTGCAGAAAAATAAAGCTGAAAATGCAAATTTAAGCACCTCCATAGTTCAGTGCATAATACAACGTTTTGTTCGTGATTAACCAAGGCTGACGTAGGATTGATATTGAGGAAAATCAAGGCACACCCAACCATAAGTGCACGAGCGTTAATAATGGAAGTTCAGCTGATACTCGAAAAGTTTTGTAACCCGGAAACTATAAGTAAAATTCTCCGCAATGCCGATTTTCATGAAAGAACAACTCGAAACCAACCATTTATTTATAAAGACCTGAGTGCAGTTTACTGAAATTCATGTTGCGACGTTATTTTCCATGAGGTTCCGATGGTAAGACATTTATCCAGCGCCAATCTACATATTACAGAGCTGCAGGCGAAGAACCTGTGAGGAATTGCAAAACAAGGTGGACGTCACTCCGATGGTTTGGGGTTATATGTCATGAGCAGGAATCGGAAACATAGCTTTTATAAGAGCAAATTATATACATTTATCGAAAACTAAGTGCTGAAGAATCTGGTATTCGAGATATATTTCGTTTCTATCATGACAACGATACCATACACAAATCGAATAGCCTAGAGTCATGAATTTTCTGTAACTTCCGTCATTCGGTTGAGAATATAAGAAGTTTAATTGAGTGAAATATTAGCAAACATGACATAAGCAACCGACAGGACTTAAAAAGGATGTTGCAAGAGGAGTGGGAGAGAATAACATCCGAATATACATATAGCGTTTTTTAATAGGTGCGCTTCAACTTTTTTCCGATAGGGAGGGCGAACGACGCAATATTTTTTATTTTTCGCTTGTCATTTGTAAACTTCATTAGTATACATTTCATCATGGAACGCTACACATTTGAGCAACGCTTGCAAATCATTGAATTTTATTATAAAAATGCGTGTTCTGTTAAGAAAGTTTAAAGTCGAAAATCATCTTCAGTGATGAAGCTCACTTTTGGCTCAATGGCTTTGTCAACAAGCAAAATATGCGTTACTGGGCAGAAAGCAATCCACACGTGATTCATGAGGCACCGTTGCATCCCGAAAAAACACTGTTTGGTGCGGTTTACATGCCGGCGGCGTAATTGGCCCATATTTTTTCGTTGACGAGAACGATCGCCACGTTACTGTGAATGGAAATCGATACCGCGAAATGATAAACGATTATTTTTGGCCGCAATTGAATGGTATGGACTTAGACGACTTGTGGTTTCAACAGGACGGGGCCACAAGCCACGCAGCACACGCTACAATTTATTTGTTGAAAAGTAAGTTCGATGAGCGCATTATTTCCAGAAATGGACCGGTCGAATGACCGCCGCGCTCGTGTGATTTGACGCCTCTAGACTATTTTCTTTGGGGTTATGTGAAGTCATTGGTCTACAGTAACGAGCCGGCGACGATTTGTGAGCTATGAGCCAATATTGAACGCGAAATTGCTGGTATTTCGGCCGATTTATGCAAAAGAGTGGTCGAAAATTGGGTTCAACGATTGGACTTCGTAACACGTGCACGCGGTGGTCATGCGAAAAAAATCGAATTTCATACTTAAATGTATATGTTCAAACTCGATAAACTCGTTTGTGTTTTATTAAAAAAAAGTTGAAGCGCTCTTACTGAAAAACGCTTTACCAAAAATCTTGTAGACTCTAATTAGTCCCGGCCAAAATCAGTTTTATTACAAAAAAGTTTATATTATTAAATAAATATATAAATGAATAAAATAAATCAATTTAATTTTTTTTTTTTGTTGTTTTTTCCCTCTTCATTTGAGTTATTAATTTGATTATTTGTCGCAAAAATATTACGGCGAAAGAGAGAACTGATGCGGGGAATGATGAAGATTTGACTGAACTCTGTGGGCTTTCAGGTTAAACTTCCGATTATACAGTGTGCATTAGTCAAGGTTTCAAAAGCTTGCTCTAGCTTGCTAGCAGCTCAGATTTCTATCATTTTCCAATATTTCTGAAGTCGAAAGTGCTTTACTTTGTTATTATAAGTACTACTCAGGAGCATTGATAGAAGATATGAACAGAAAAATGTTGGTGGCTTAAGGATTATTAAACATGAAAACCAATTTGTTTCTTACTTTTAGCGAGATATTAGATTCAACATATAAAACCTAAAACACACAAAAAACAAAAAAAAAGAATTCGCGGAAAATTATGAAGAAAAAATGTTTAAAAAATCATCAGAATTTTTGAATAATTCTAAGCTTGTACTATATTCTGCTATGTTAAAGTGTAATTCGCTATAAAACTATGTACCAAAAATATTTCTAGAAATTCCAATTAGCAGTGGAATTGAGATGAAAAGTTTGTGGAGTTTTTCGTTTATTTTTAGAATACTGTTTTAAAATTTGATTTATGTGGCGTTTGTTAAAGAAAAGTAATACTTTTATTCAGATATAATAAACAAAAAAAAAAAAAAAGAAAAATTGTCAAATTGGTCAAAATGTTGCAGGAAGATTGAACAATTGCTATGAAAAGTTTTTGGAATTTTTCAAATTTTGCACTCTGTTATATCGAAATCTACTTGTACAATTAGAACACTAAAAATATTTCGAGAAATTTTAATTAAAACAGTGAAACTGAGATTTGGAATTTGAGTTTGTGGAATTTTTCTAATTTTGCATTAAATTTAAAAAATGGATTTATATGGTTTTTTAGACTATACTATTGAGCTATCAGAGCTATACTTTTTTACACAAATAGTGAACAGTAAAAACAAAACAAAAGTGTTCTAACTGGTGAAAATAATGATATGCTACCATTTTATAGCGAGTTGTATGATCTAAATATAATAATTACAAATATTAACAGATAAAAAATCGTGACGTCTTTTTTTAGCTATTTTATTGTGGCAATAAATCCGACCAACAAGCATCTGATTTTTGCACATACATACATATTTTTGTAATATATAATTGTTCTAAGTTTGTTTGAAGCTTGCGTAATCCAGATTTCAAACGCTCTAGCTTTCTTATTTCTTCTATTCCTCTATTATTTACTGATACACATGTTAAATTGAACGTTAAAGATTCTATGCTCGCACAACTAAACGCAAATAAATTAAAGCGAAATCACAGCGTAGGGACAATGGCGGGAAAATGTTTCACTGAAATGTATAAAGCAGAAATTGTATCCACGGTAGGATGCAATCATGATTACTGCGTGGCTATGCACTTTGCAAAGTTTGTGGTATTGAAGCGTATGCTTTATTGCGGTAGTTCACCACGCACATTCACTTCCCCTCGAATATACCAACTTACGTAACTGGTAAGGAGGGCTAAATTCGACCCGGATCGAACTCTATATACCCACTCACATTCTAGTTTCACTGGCTGTTAATTTCTGGAATCAAACAAACTGATGTTACTAGACAATGAGAGCTATAGCTTGTAACATCACACAGACAGACGAAGTTTTTTATTAATATACAAAATGTTTGCAAAGTTTTAATCCGCAATATCTCTGTAATAATTATGTCGGATATAAACGTGATAGAGATCAATAATTGTCCCAAGTTTTGGGCGTGTTTTATTAAGTTGGCTATTGAGATGCACGCATTTGCCCAAAAGTGGGCGAGGTACAACGCATTTTTCGATGTTTTATCTGTACCTTTTATTGGGTTGATTATTTGCACCACATTTGAGTAAACTTTTTGATTTATAACAGAGACATTGTTTTTTTTCTTTTAATAAAATTATGGTTATATAGGAGATGTGTGTGGTCATTGATCGATTTTACCCATTTTCAACATCTTGGATAAAGAGCAATACGTGCTCCAAGTTTTATAGAAATCTATTAATTTTTACTTAAATTATCAGCGCACGGGCGGATGGAGAGACATGACTAAATCGACTCCTTCCATTACTCTGAGAGCAGTAGTACCTATATTCATGTGTGTATTTATTTATCTATTTGTTTATAAATGTCTAACAAAATTGCAGAACAGATATTTAAAATATTAATGCAAAACTACAAAGTAAATATTTTTGAAGTATTATTTTGATTTGTTATATAGAAAATTATTTTTTACTTGCATTTGAAATATCTGTTTGGCCCTAGAAACGTCCAAGTCCCAAAAACTTGAGAGATAACTAAAATCAGACAACATCTTAACGAGTGTCGCACTATAAAATCTCCCACTGAAGCCAACGCGAAAAATCTTAAAATGAAAAAAATTTCTCCAGGAGCATTCTTTCTAGAAGAGCCGGCAGTCTATTTCGCCATTAACAAGAACAAAGATAAATGATATTGCCTTAAGAATACCTCTGTCATTTAGTAGGAAAAGACTAATCAATCGACAAAGAGATTTGTGTGGTAGTTTGTGGTCAGAAAAATTGAGTGAATGTAGTGAGAAAGGACCAACAATTTTTTTGAACCCTCTACACTCGATTTATATGGACCGCATGATAACGTCTCCGAATAAAATCTGCATAATCTAATTTGGACCGGACAAACTCAGAGTAGAATATTTAAAGGGGGAGCCTGCTTTAGAGGCTTCTAAAAAATCGATTTTTACGTGAATTTTTTTTGGAAAGAAAGAAATATTCGATTGAAACGAAACTTTCAGGTTTTATTGTTACATACTTCAAAGTCTTTTTAAATTTTTTCATTAAAATATATGTATGTCATATTATGCCTGGTACACGCATTTTGCCGAGGCGCCTCGAGTGTGCATGTGTGGTGTGGCGGGAAAGATGCAGGTTGCAATTTTCATCTGAAACCGAGAACCCAAAAAAATTTATATTTTAGTGTAGTATAGAAAATTAAACAAAAAGAGAGAAATTCAACAATTTCTCGCTAATTAAAAAAAAAAATCATTTTAGATTGTTTAAAAAGTGTGTTAATCATAACTTTCTTAAGGTTTTTAAGGTTCAACTAGAAGAGAATTTAATTCCGAATGCAATCAATGTTATCTCGTTTCGATAGCACGTTTAACTTTTTCCCTATCTTTCCCACCAATTAGGAGAAATCGTAGAAATAAAAAACCGAGAAATCGTACTTCGAGCGATCCGGCCGCTCGTATACCTGCTCGACGCTTGCTCACAATTTCTTCTGTAACTCCGAAAATATTTTGAATTTGCTTCTGAAATTTTGAGAACACATTCTTGGATAGCTTGGGAAGACATTTATGGAAAAAAATCGAATTTTTGAAGCCTCTAAAGCAGGCTCCCCTCTTAAGAGTATATGGATCAGTGAAGTGCGATGAGTGACGTCTTATAAAAGCGAGCATAGCAAGTGAATTGGAACCGGCATAATATAAAAGCGTGATAAAATTGAGCCTTGATCTTTAGTCAGATCAGACGAAGCAATTTAGCCTTGAGTCAAAGAAAATTCCCAAACCTTTAACCCTATCAGATGAAGCAAGATATGTGTAACTACTATGATAAGAGGTATTAAGGGGATTTTAAGCTTAGAAAATGTAATTTATGATATGTTTCAATATTAACAAGTTCACTATGATTCATAAGGTACCAGGAAAGTAAATTATTCAGCTTAGACTGTAGGACGGCTGAATCACTAGAATTTTGTAAAAATGAGCAAATTAGCAATTTAAGAAATTAGCAAAGGAAAATCTCGAAGAGATATCATTAATAAACTAAACAAATACAAAAGGTCCTAAAATACTACTATCCTGAGGTATATCAGAGGTGACAATGAACTGTTTCGAAGAAACTCCAACGCTAACTATTGCTGTTATCTGCACTTATCTGTAGCACTATTCATTAAATAAGATCAAAACCAATCAAGGAAAGTCGAATGTAAGCCGAGAAATGCCGATTTAATTACTAAATTTGTATGGGAGCTTTTCTCGAAGGCTTTAAAGGAGCTTTTATCGAAGGCTTTAAAGAAGCCCTTCTTGGAGCTACAAAACCATGCTGCTCGCTGTCAACTAAGTTGAAAGAAGAAGTATTCTGTTCCTGATGCTTTTCCTCGACCTTGTTTGTGGAGACATTCCTCACAGCTTCATACTGCTATTACTTGAATCGTTTTAACTATGAACGTTTTAACTAAGAATACTTTTAAGTAATTACATATGTATGTATATGGACAAAACGGATGGACAAAACTGATGTTATCTGTCATGCCCGATCGACTGTCTCAGTTTCTTCTGTCACTAAGCAGAGGGGACTGTAGGAGGCTGGTTGGACTGATGATGGGCCACTTTCTATGGACAAGGTACATGAAAAAGGTAAGCATCTCAGACAATGCACTCTGGTCAGCATGGGGGAAGGAGGATGAGACGGCGGACCACTTTCTGTGCGTCTGCCTAGCCTTCGCTCGAATCAGGGTTGAGGTCTTTGATACTGATGTATTAAGAACCGCTTCTTGGCATCACAAGATCTACCTCTTTGGAGGTCGAGTAGTTTTAAAGAAATTAAAAGGGAATCCGAGTGCAGTACAATGGACTTAATTGTGTCTCTATCTCTATCTTTTTTTTTGTTTTTTGTGGAGGAGGGGCAGCATCAAAAGCCTATGGCAGAAATCGTGGTGTGGGACTTTTACCCAACTAAAGCTCCCCCTCATGTCCTACGGTGTGTGCTCCTGGAACTTCATGGTTAAGTAGTAAGTCAGGAGGCCGTCATTAATGAACCGCGGGCATTGGAAGAAGATATGCCTCGCCGTTTCTTGTTCTTCGGGGCACTGCGGGCAGTACGGGTCGTTCTCAAGATGGAACCTGTGTAGGTATGCTTTGAAGCAGCCGTGTCCAATAAGCAACTGTGTGATACAAAAATCAATTTCTCCGTGTATTTGCTCAATCCACCTCGCAATGTTTGGAATCAGTTTAAAGGTCCACCTACCTCTCTCGGATTGCTCCCATCCTATCTGCAATTCTTCAATTGTTCGCAGCCTTTCTTCTTTTTTAGCATCGGTCGGCGGTTTCTGCCCAATGCTGTTTGTAAACTATACATCTCAACCGCGAGAAGGTCGATAGGCACCATTCCCGTTATAACATGGATTGCGTCATCTGAGACAGTGCGATAGGCACTGGCTACTCGCAGGGCGCCAAGTCTGTATGTGGTTCGTATGTGTTGGAGGTATGATGGCTTCGAGTTTGCCCAGATTGGTGCTGCGTACTGAGCTCGTGACTGTTAACAGGAGTTTCCGTATACTTGCGCGACGACTGCCACTATTACGCATTACTTTAGACTCTATCCCTATCTCAATCTCTATCTCTATCTCTATCTCTATCTCTATCTCTATCTCTATCTCTATCTATATCTCTATCTCTATCTCTATCCCTATCTCTATCCCTATCTCTATCTCTATCTCTATCTCTAGTCTCTATCTCTATCTCTATCTCTATCTCTATCTCTATCTCTATCTCTATCTCTATCTCTATCTCTATCTCTATCTCTATCTCTATCCCTATCTCTATCTCTATCTCTATCTCTAGTCTCTATCTCTATCTCTATCTCTATCTCTATCCCTATCTCTATCTCTATCTTTATCACTATCTCTATCTCTATCTCTATCTCTATCTCTATCTCTATCTCTATCTCTATCTCTATCTCTATCTCTATCTCTATCTCTATCTCTATCTCTATCTCTATCTCTATCTCTATCTCTATCTCTATCTCTATCTCTATCTCTATCTCTATCTCTATCTCTATCCCTATCTCTATCTCTATCTTTATCACTATCTCTATCTCTATCTCTATCTCTATCTCTATCTCTATCTCTATCTCTATCTCTATCTCTATCTCTATCTCTATCTCTATCTCTATCTCTATCTCTATCTCTATCTCTATCTCTATCTCTATCCCTATCTCTATCTCTATCT
>JAYXIM010008015.1:0-10927 GCA_037575425.1 Anastrepha fraterculus
CACGAAATTGCCAGAAAGTACTCTATCGCTTTGGGAACAAACGATAGAGAACAAATCTGAAATTTCAAAGTGGACAGATATGGACAAATTCCTTTCCAACAGGTTTCAGACACTTGAAACAGTGTCAGGCTTAAAAGGGATTAAAGCCTACAAAGCGCCCAAGGCGCAAAGCTTACAACACCATACGGAAACTACACCAAGAAGGATGGGTAACTTTCAGGTAAGTGTCGCCAAACATATGTGCAAATTATGTGTCACTGACGACCACAAATTGCAAAGTTGCCCGAAGTTCCGGAAATTAAAGGTCACCGATCGCATCGCGTGCGTCAAGAGCAACAACTGTTGCTTGAACTGCCTGTCGTCAGGACATACGGTGTCGAGATGTACGAGCTCATATAACTGCAGCACATGTCACTCAAGACACAACACGCTCCTGCACATTACAGCAGTTCAACCAAAGGCAGCAGCTCTTAAAGAAAGCAGAGATCCCGCTGATGACCTGCCCACAACATCCAAGGAGGCCCTAAAACGACTCGACTCTAATAGACCAACGGATAGCAGAATCAATAATTTTAAATCGTGCTATTCCAATACGGACAAAGGGGTTCTACTGGGAACAGCCATGGTGAATATATTCCACAATAACATTAATTTTACAGCACGAGCTCTGATCGATTCTGGTTCTGAGTGTTCGTTCATCACTGAACGCCTCAAACGTAGAATCAACCTGCCATCTAAACGCTTGCATGCCCAAGTCTCGGGCATCAACAATTCGATATCTGCGCAGGTAAGACAAGCGTGCTCTTTACAACTGCGGTCGCCTATCGACCCTTTTGTAAAAATAAATACAATTGCGCTAGTTTTGCCGCAATTGACTGGAAATCTGCCAACTTGCCTAGTAAGCGCAATGACAAGGCAAGCATTTCCAGATCTCACATTGGCGGATAAGAGGTTCTTCGTCAATGAACCAGTGGACCTTGTCCTCGGCGGAGACATTTATCCCCAAATTATTTTAAGCGGCTTGAAGAAAAATGTACTAAGTACACTTCTTGCCCAAGAGACTGTATTCGGGTGGATACTAACTGGTCGAGCCGAAACGGTCAACCCACCCAAAACAAAAATAGTTTCTCTTTTCAGCGAAGTCACATTGGACAAGCAACTAGCTGCCTTTTGGGAATTAGAAGACATCCCAAAAAAGGAAAGACAGACTGAAGATGACTTGTATTGCGAGGAATTATATCGGACCACTACGCAGCGCAACCAAGATGGAAAGTATGTCGTCACCTTACCCTTCAAACGGGATTTTCCATCAACCATCAAGCTGGGACCGTCACTCAAGAGCGCCTGCTCTCAATTCTTCCGGAATGAGACGCGTCTCGCGAAAAATCCGTCCCTGCAAAAGGAATATAATAGAGTGGTGGCAGAATATGAAACGCTAGGTCATATGGAGAAAATCACAACCAACATACAGTATGTCAATTAATTGTTTGCAAAACGAAAAAAATTCTATAATCTCATATTTAGGCTTACGCCTTTTCATCTAAAATGTTTTTTCTTAGACAATTTTTTTACAATATTAATAAAGGCAATATTCGTTACCCGTTTTACGTACAACATATACAAAAACCAAAATATAACAGTAAAATAAACAAGCAGCATTACAATTCGGCAAATATTGCGTTGTCAATTAATTCTTTGCAAAATGCAAACACAACTTGAAATTAAACTGAAGCTAGCTAACGGTACTTTTATTTTGAACGCAAATAAATGCGTGTCGTAGTCGTTCATTGTTAGCACACATTTAGTATGACTTATGCTTTTAAAAAGTGAACATTTTAATCAGTTAAGCAATGCCGGGCAAAAGAATTAATGAAAATGTTATTCAGTTAGTTTATTTTAACTATTATAAGGGGAAGTCGGCTAAAGAGTTGGCGGAAATGTTTTCAATTAAGCTCAGAACTATTTATAATATTATTGAACGCGCAGAAAAAGAAAACAGGCTTGAATTAAAGCACTCAGGAGGCAGACCACCAAAGCTTTTTAGACGAGATCACTCAAAAATTTTAAAAAAGATCAGCGAATCCCCTCAAACGAGTCTGAGGCAGTTGGCATCTGATATAAAAAATGACTGTGGAAAAACTGTAAGTCATGAGACTGTCCGGAAAGTTTTAAGACTGCACAAATATTCTTCGCAAATAGCCAGAAAAAAACCATTACTGTCCGCAGTTAATATAGAAAAGCGGCTTAGTTTTTCTGTTGCCCATATAGACAAGCCATTGGAATATTGGGATGACGTAATTTTTTGTGACGAGACAAAAATTATGCTGTATAGTCATGATGGACCCAGTAAAGTTTGGAGAAAGCCAAGCACGGCTCTGCAACAAAAAAATATAATACCCACAGTAAAATTTGGCAAACTTTCAGTGATGGTATGGGGTTGCATCTCGTCGAATGGTGTGGGTGAGCTGCGAATTTTTAATGATATAATGACAAAGGAGTATTACCTTGACATTTTCAAAAATGAGTTGACAAGAAGCGCGATGAAGTTTGGATTCGTTGACCCAGAAAACCCTAATAAACTAAAATACAAGTTATACCAGGATAACGACCCTAAACACAAGTCGTTGCTTTGCAGGACCTGGCTACTTTATAATTGCAGTAAAGTCATTGATACTCCACCCCAGAGTCCCGACTTGAACCCTATAGAGAATTTGTGGGCGTACTTAAAGAAGAAAGTGAGCAAACACGGTCCATCTAATAAAACCGCTCTCATCAACGCAATTCAGGTTGAATGGCAGAAAATACCAGAGACTTACGACCTGAAGAACCTTATACATTCCATGCCCCGTCGTCTGCATTCTGTAATGGAAGCTAAAGGCCGTCACACTAAATATTAAAATCACACACCTTTATTTTCCTTACGAAAGTCGCATAATATTTGAAAAAGTAAACAATTAATTGACAGCACAGAATTTACTTTTTTACAGATTTTTATGTTTTTTTTTACTTATTGTCCTGAAGTTTTGAGTTTTGCTGCCATAAATATGTGAAAAATAAAAGTGACAAAAATAATGTGTATTTAAAATTTCGAAAATGTTATTTAAGTTGGTAAAATAAAGTTATTAAAACATATTTAAGAAGCTCTTATCATGTTGCAAACAATTAATTGACATACTGTACCTGCAGATGCAACTGACCACTACTTCCTCCCTCATCACGCCGTCATGAAGGAAGAGAGCACCTCCGTCCTAAAATAATCATTGCTTATCGCAAGGGGGCCGGCATATTTAGGCCGCACCCTAATATTAAATATAAATTTTTAGCCACCCTAATGGTAACTGCGCCTACCGTTCCGACTGTTGCTAACCACCGTTTCCAGTCGCTGCAACGTGAAGGCCGTTAACCTTGGCATTTCCCCGCCGAACAGTTAAAACGTTTACCGTGTTAAACGTTGTTCGGCGAGGTTACTTTCACTCTAATTCTAATCATAAATTTCACTTGGATTTTACAATCAGGAGCCACCAGACGTGTCAGCCAACAGGTAATGTGTCATAAACTAATAATTATATCTAATACAACAATACATATATGTACAACAATACGTATCGCATATATGTATATTTCTATGCACATCTATGCATATATCTATGTATATATATATTACCAATAAACTTTAAAAGAATATATACTGACACGCTGTGTTTTCTGTTTTTTATATAAAATATTTCATCGGAGCGACCGTGGAGGCCCACATCTAAAACCGCCCATTGCGTCGCATCCGAGCGAATATACAGTCGTTTTTTAAAGGAGGTTCCAGAAATCGCCTGCAGCGCGCTCTATAATCAACATTTTCATAAATAAAAATTTTTTTTACGTTCTTGAAGGATGCTTTTATAACCGCCAAAAATTTTCAAATTAAAATATTCTGAAGTTTCTTCAGGATAAATCCTTGACAACCCGTCTTTTATTTGCTTCATAACTGCGTATAACCCCTTAAGCACAAGGTATAAATAAACCAATATATGTATGTATACACATAAATAATTATTCATTTCAATTTGCACAAATAAACACAATAAAAAAGAGAGATCGTACTAACAACGCTCACACTTTGCTACTCATTCATAGTACCTACATTTACATATATGTATGTGTATGTAGACATAATTTCTCTTTATTCTTTAGCATTTTTAATAAAAGCTTAAAAGCTCATTCAAACACATTTTACTACACATTCTTTTCATTTCTCACAACAATAAACATAATGGACTCTTTAACCATAAGTAGGTTCAATTTAATATTGACATGTATTAAGAATATTGAAAGCTTTGATGGTAATGATCCAAATCAATTGCCGGATTGAAAATATCGTACCGTTCTTTGTACGCAGCACAAAAACCACCCAGAACACTTTCTTATTTATACATATTTAAATATTTTGACGTGGATTTTATTAGAAGTTCCACGTAAAAGTTTTGTTAAGCGTTTTTTTTCAATCGATCCGAAAAAAAATACAGGAATCATATAAAAGGAAAGTGTCATTGCGCAAAGTGGCACAAACTATTGTTCTTTTAGGTCTCATCCAATCATGTATGTATGTACATGCTACACAACATATATTTATATAAGTTAAGGCATGATACCGAAACCTAATATAGCAACAGCATTTCGTTGCACATACCTCACATACCCTACCGCTTTTTCTGTCAGCCCAGTGCTGACATCTAAGCTCAGTCGATGCAGCCTGACAACAGACTAGTATGATATGATCACTTGCCTACCAAAAACCCCATTGTCAACAGCCCCAATATGCTCGCCACCTGCATAACAAAATTCATTGTGATATTGTTGCCTTTTATAATAACAACAAATTATCACAGCATAGCAACATCAATGCTCGAGTTTGATATGGAGCCCAACACCAACAAACATGATGATCACTACCTTAAGCTAGCTGTACACGAGCAACGCGATTTCATTGAAGCCTTTAGGGGCAAAAAAATATTATGGGAAGTAAAAAACGAAAATTACAAAAACAAAGTGAAGCGTGATCAAAGTTGGCAGAAGCTGTTGGAAACTTATAAGGAAATTGATTCGCAAGCCACAATTGACATCGTCAAAAAATGAATTAATGGCATGCCAATTGCTACAGGAGAGAACTATCGAAAATAAAAAAATCGGAAAGGTCTAGTGCTGGTGTAGAGGACATCTACGAGCCAGCTCTTTGGCATTTTTACCAATTAAATTTTCTTCGAGACCAGGAACTTCAAGCAAGTGGACGCAGTACGTTAGACGAAAACGAAAATGAAAGCGATGTGAGTAATATTTAGTACCATATGTATTTTATTAACGGTATTCATATTTTATTATCGGTATATACATATACTATATATACATGTATGTAGAATATTGTATTAATTTGTATACAATGTCATTTTGCCACGGAACTGATCCAGCTGTGTTGAAATACTCTTTGTATTTATTACGAACGGATTTCGCGGCGTTTGTAGAATTTCCTCCTTGAAGCGGTCTTAGGTTTGAAAGCTCACAATTATTAAGTGTTCCACTTGACCTCCCGTTTTCTGCGTTGACGCTATCATTTGTATATTGTGCTCCATTCTTTCGTGTTAAGAAATTATGAATATAGCAGCAGGCCAAAACTATTATAGACACCATATTAGGGCTCAAGTTGATTCTGTTTGCTAGAACACGGAAGCGCCTGCATAAAATCCCAAACGCATTTTTAACTACGCGTCTAGCTCTCGATAACCTGTAAATAAAAATAATCTCATCGCGCCTTAGTTGGGTACGGGAAAACGGTTTTATTAAATTCTCCATAAGGGGAAAAGCATCATCCCAATAAAGACAAATGGTGGCTTCTCCTGACACATTGGAACGCTTACAGCTTGGAGAATATGTAGTTCATTGCCATCATATTTTTGCTTAAACTTGCTTTGACCGAAGATTCCAGCGTCAGATGCTCTTCCGTTTGCACCAACTTCAACGGTTTCTTATAGTTATAATAAAATGAGTCCGTTCCAGGTGGTTTCATTATTTCCACATGTTTGCCATCGATCGCCCCAATGCAGTTGGGAAAGTTCCATAGTGTATTGAAATCATTGGCAATGCATTTCTAGTCGTTTTAAGTTTTTGGAAGCTGAAATAAGAATGCAGCTAATTTTAGTTTCATGTTTATTTACAGGCTGATTCTCAGAGTAATAGGAAGCGAAGGGGGTCTGAAAAAAATTCGGAGTTTCTTCAAAAGGCCATACAGCATCTGGATGAAACTAAAAATAGACGAACGGCACGAGATGATGTTGACATATTTGCTGAATCTTGGGCAATTTTATTCAGGAAATTATCGCCAGAGCAACAAATATACGCAAAAAGAGGTATTTACGAGATCTTAGTACATGGACAGTTGGGAAATCTCGATGTTAACTCCGTTAAAATAAATATTACGCAAAGACTTCCAAGGTGCTACACAATATCTCGCGCGAGTTACACAATCAAATATACTTGTGCATGGGAATGCTGATAATGACGATATCAGCATAATCTTGCAGAAGTATTTAAAAAGGGATCAGGTTGCAAAAGCTTGAGCAACGTAAGCGTCGCCGTCGCTTCCGTTGCAAAATGCTTAGCTGGCAACATTAAGCGTAAACAAGAGGGCATTTGCATATGCCAAATAAAATTATACATTCAGTCTTAAGACCGAATTCAAGTGATACTGAGTTAATAAACGTTTGAGTCGAAAACCAAAAGCTCTCAAGAATTTTTATTTTCGCCATAACATAATTCGCTCACTTACAGTTCTCTGTGGTTATTTGTCTCTCAAGAGATATAACCTTTTAATACATAATTGGCGCAGTCGAACTCGAACAAAAACGTTCCGAATTAACCGAAGTTAATTAACATAAAAACGTTAAAATATTACTTAGTGCGAGTAAACAAAAGACAAATACAAACAATTAAAAACACAAACAACAAATCAGTGCGTTACAATCTTATCTTATGTACCCAAGAAAAAATAGTGCTCACAAATTCGACGAAAACCGTAAAATCGAAGATACAACGATGGAAGAGGAGCTTCAAAACTTGAGGGAGGTCGTACTCCAACAGGAAGCAGCCCTAAACCTACTCAGGCAACAACAACAACAACAGCAACAATCAACCCAATGGATGTCCAACAAAGACGTAATTCAGCAGTTCCGTCAACTAAGACAGTTGGACGACCAACATGACGTGTTGGCTTTCATAAAATCTGTCGAATTTCTTATGGCGCTATGCCAGGGAAACGAGCTATTGATTCAATTCGGCACAAACATTGTTGCCAATGAAAAAGTCTCAGGAGCAGCAGCGAACTTTGTCAGACAATTGGGGATGGAGCCGAGCTGGGAACAGATGAAAGCCAAGCTGATGCAACAAATGCGGCCCAAGACGACTTACGAAGATGTGTTCGACAGATGCAGATTCATTAAAGTAAGTAATTTAAGAGAGTTATTTAATAAATTTGAAAAGGCAAAATGTGAAATAAATAAAATATATATGTTTGATGAGCTTAAACCAGCAATATACGAGAACGACAAAGTAGATCGAGATTTATTAAATATGTTAATAAATAAAATAAAACAATAAAAGAGCTGAAACTCAGTTCAAACTGTATTACTAAGAAAAATTGTAAAATGGTAGAAGACTTAGAGTTTAAGACAAAACTAATAAATGAAGGCACATTATTGATAAGTAATGCAGACAATAACATAATCCAATATAACTGTAACGAAACCACCAACAGCGAAATATTAAAAGGAAACTTCCTAATAGAATTTTCAAATTGTACAATTTTAATAGACCAAACCTATTATAAGAATAACCAAGAAATATATATACAATCATTCGTTGGTGAAGAAGAAGAAGAAACTTCATTTAATTTTACTGAAAAACAGACATTCAAAGAAATCATATTAGAAGAAATTAAAAACACTAAAGCTATAAAAGAAATCAGAACACAAACCGTAATCTCCAACAGCTTCGGTATAATGTCAATAGCTCTTGTACTCCTCTTCATAGGAATATATACCTATAAAAAATGTAAAAGAGGAATCCAGGAGAATCCCTCATCAAAAGGGGGAGGAGTTACACAATCAAATATACTTGTGCATGGGAATGCTGATAATGACGATATCAGCATAATCTTGCAGAAGTATTTAAAAAGGGATCAGGTTGCAAAAGCTTGAGCAACGTAAGCGTCGCCGTCGCTTCCGTTGCAAAATGCTTAGCTGGCAACATTAAGCGTAAACAAGAGGGCATTTGCATATGCCAAATAAAATTATACATTCAGTCTTAAGACCGAATTCAAGTGATACTGAGTTAATAAACGTTTGAGTCGAAAACCAAAAGCTCTCAAGAATTTTTATTTTCGCCATAACATAATTCGCTCACTTACAGTTCTCTGTGGTTATGTGTCTCTCAAGAGATATAACCTTTTAATACATAATTCGCGTCGACTCCATATACGTCATCATCGTCTATTTCAGATCCTTTTCCTACAGTTCTGACACAAGTACCACAAGTATTTCTATCAAAAAAACACTATGCTGAGAAATGAATGTTCACAGCCAGTGTTCGTGAAATCGCAACAGTACATTGAACCAAACAGCTCCGAAAATTCTGTTTCAGCACTTTCAGTCTTTTACCGAATTATTTACAGACACCCAATATAAAAGAGCTCAGAGCTGGGTCGTAATAATAATTTCACTTCGCTTACACGCATTAAGCAGCTCTGAGTGAGCTCAAGTTTAACTTTTTGAATTAAATTTTTCTTTTTTTTATGAATTATAATATTGAACCTTTTTTAATAAATTTCCTGAATATAATCTTTCAATGTCTTAATTATAGCTTCACAAGTTTCAATTACAATTCAACTTAGGCTATGTGGGGATATTGCTGTCAAAAATTTTAAGTCCTCGAAGCTTTCACCTGAAGACCAAAAATCTTAGAGTAGCTGAAAGCCGTTCATGGGGCATAATCGCGTCTCTCATGAAGGTATCCTTCTTTTTTATTAAATACTCTACAATTTTTAGAGGTTCTTGATAATTTTCGTTATTCTTCCGTAAAAAATTTTTAAATTTTTTTCCAGATTTTGTTTCAAGTTCTTTAAGGAGTGGAACGTGTGAATATTTTGCTCGCTCTGTATAAAAATGTTCACTCCAAAAGCGTTGTTTACGCTTTTTCGCTTTCATTTTCAACGCAAACAGAAATTGCCATTAGCGCGATTATTTCTTATTTACAGGTGATTACCACTGATCGCGAGGGTATAAAAGGCGATATCATTGCCTGTCGAGGAGAGTTCTTGTGATGTTCAGGAGTTGCAAAGTCAACTTAAATTATAATTAAAAAGTTAATAAAGTGTTTAATTCAAACAAAGTGTTGAGTATTTTATTTTATAAGCAATATGACTTGCTTAACTTATACTTTATTTATTTTTTGCGAGTTTGACAAGTCAGACGTCAGCTAAGTTCGCAATATAAAACAAACGAACAAAACAAACAAAAGTAGGAAAAACTACATGTTTATGAAAATTCAGTGAATGGCTTGGTAGTATTATGATTTGTGAGATTTTAACTAATCAAACAAATGAAAACGAAGTGCTGTGTGTTAAATTGTGAAAGCACAAATTAATGAAATATGTCTGGTTTTTTAATTTCAGAGGATCCAGTTCAGAGATATGTTGGTCAGCGCAAAACGTCCTTTTTGAGAGGAGCTCGACACCAGCTAGGAAAATTTCAAAGCCAATCTACTGCAGCTACCAACAATAAGCATTCTTCGGTTTTTACATACCGAGTCGAGTGCAAGCTGCTAAATTCATGGCTTCGCCGACGCCTCAATACGAGCATATGGCTACTGCGTATACATTAGGGTGGTCGTTAAAAATTAAAATCTTTGCGGCGCCCGGAAAAATCTTTCCTTTTTATGAGAAACTACGGGGGAAAGTTAATATCTATCATAATGAATACAGTGTAAAATGTGATTGCTGCAGTGTAACTTCAATTGGCCGTCGGCACGTGTTCTTTTTGTTTGCGGACGATATAAAACTCCTCAAAGAGGTACATAACTTAAAAGATATTCAAATTTACAATTGGATCTCGTTGCCTCATCAAACCATTTATTTTTGAATGTCAATAAATGCTTTATTTTAACATATACCAGGAAGCCAAATTACTTTTCTGTCAACTACAAATTAAATAACTGTATCCTAAGTAGGAAGTGGGAAATGAAAGATCTTGGTATTATTTTTGATACTAAACTTTCATTCTCTAAACATATTTATTATGTGATATCTAAAGCATTTGCAATGGTTGGTTTCATCAGAAGATTTTCCACTGATTTTAAAGACCCTCAAACGTTGAAATCTCTCTATGTTACCTTAGTACGATCTCACATTGAATACTGTTCACTAATATGGAACCCATACTATGAGGTTCATTCGAGGAAAATCGAAAATGTACAAGATTTTCACAAAAATGGCGTTGTTTAAAATGGGCTGGCAAGATTATTCTGCCCCTTATACACAGTCTTACAAAAGTTTATATACGACCATAAAAATTTATTTTTACTATAAGTATCAGAATACTTTTCATATTTTACTGATTTTTATAACTTTAAACGAAAAAGAAATCATTATGAATACTCTACAATATATGTTTTGTTGTAATTTCTACAATAACAACAATAACGTTAAAATGCTTAAACTTGCAAGTGACATTATGTCTCTACAACAATTCCCTAAAACATTGTTATTCTCTCTAACTGTATATAGTATAATTTCAATTACTACTTTAGAGTAAGTTCTTAGCTTTTAAGTTCTTCCTCTTGGACTCTTGTTCCAAACTTGAAGCTAAGTAATAAGACATTTATGAAATTAAAG
>JAYXIM010008023.1:0-34724 GCA_037575425.1 Anastrepha fraterculus
CAGCAACCTCCCGAAATTTCAGGCTGATCGGAGTAAAGAGAAGCGAGTTATACGAATTTTACTAAAACAGTTATGGTGATATCACTTATAGCCAAAGCAGCCTTGCACTAGGAGGTGTTTCGGCTCACTCGGCATTTGACAGTTTCGTTGTTTTACATTCGATTTTCCTAATTTTTCGTGCCTAGAAAGCATAATACATTTGCAGCAACCTCCCGAAATTTCAGGCTGATCGGAGTAAAGAGAAGCGAGTTATACGAATTTTACTAAAACAGTTATGGTGATATCACTTATAGCCAAAGCAGCCTTGCACTAGGAGGTGTTTCGGCTCACTCGGCATTTGACAGTTTCGTTGTTTTACATTCGATTTTCCTAATTTTTCGTGCCTAGAAAGCATAATACTTTTGCAGCAACCTCCCGAAATTTCAGGCTGATCGGAGTAAAGAGAAGCGAGTTTTACGAATTTTACTAAAACAGTTATGGTGATATCACTTATAGCCAAAGCAGCCTTGCACTAGGAGGTGTTTCGGCTCACTCGGCATTTGACAGTTTCGTTGTTTTACATTCGATTTTCCTAATTTTTCGTGCCTAGAAAGCATAATACTTTTGCAGCAACCTCCCGAAATTTCAGGCTGATCGGAGTAAAGAGAAGCGAGTTATACGAATTTTACTAAAACAGTTATGGTGATATCACTTATAGCCAAAGCACTCACTCGGGCATTTGACAGTTTCGTTGTTTTACATTCGATTTTCCTAATTTTTCGTGCCTAGAAAGCATAATACTTTTGCAGCAACCTCCCGAAATTTCAGGCTGATCGGAGTAAAGAGAAGCGAGTTATACGAATTTTACTAAAACAGTTATGGTGATATCACTTATAGCCAAAGCAGCCTTGCACTAGGAGGTGTTTCGGCTCACTCGGCATTTGACAGTTTCGTTGTTTTACATTCGATTTTCCTAATTTTTCGTGCCTAGAAAGCATAATACTTTTGCAGCAACCTCCCGAAATTTCAGGCTGATCGGAGTAAAGCGAAGCGAGTTATACGAATTTTACTAAAACAGTTATGGTGATATCACTTATAGCCAAAGCAGCCTTGCACTAGGAGGTGTTTCGGCATTTGACAGTTTCGTTGTTTTACATTCGATTTTCCTAATTTTTCGTGCCTAGAAAGCATAATACCTTTGCAGCAACCTCTCGAAATTTCAGGCTGATCGGAGTAAAGAGAAGCGAGTTATACGAATTTTACTAAAACAGTTATGGTGATATCACTTATAGCCAAAGCAGCCTTGCACTAGAGATGTTTCGGCTCACTCGGCATTTGACAGTTTCGTTGTTTTACATTCGATTTTCCTAATTTTTCGTGCCTAGAAAGCATAATACTTTTGCAGCAACCTCCCGAAATTTCAGGCTGATCGGAGTAAAGAGAAGCGAGTTATACGAATTTTACTAAAACAGTTATGGTGATATCACTTATAGCCAAAGCAGCCTTGCACTAGAGGTGTTTCGGCTCACTCGGCATTTGACAGTTTCGTTGTTTTACATTCGATTTTCCTAATTTTTCGTGCCTAGAAAGCATAATACCTTTGCAGCAACCTCCCGAAATTTCAGGCTGATCGGAGTAAAGAGAAGCGAGTTTTACGAATTTTACTAAAACAGTTATGGTGATATCACTTATAGCCAAAGCAGCCTTGCACTAGAGGTGTTTCGGCTCACTCGGCATTTGACAGTTTCGTTGTTTTACATTCGATTTTCCTAATTTTTCGTGCCTAGAAAGCATAATACTTTTGCAGCAACCTCCCGAAATTTCAGGCTGATCGGAGTAAAGAGAAGCGAGTTATACGAATTTTACTAAAACAGTTATGGTGATATCACTTATAGCCAAAGCACTCACTCGGCATTTGACAGTTTCGTTGTTTTACATTCGATTTTCCTAATTTTTCGTGCCTAGAAAGCATAATACCTTTGCAGCAACCTCCCGAAATTTCAGGCTGATCGGAGGAAAGAGAAGCGAGTTATACGAATTTTACTAAAACAGTTATGGTGATATCACTTATAGCCAAAGCAGCCTTGCACTAGGAGGTGTTTCGGCTCACTCGGCATTTGACAGTTTCGTTGTTTTACATTCGATTTTCCTAATTTTTCGTGCCTAGAAAGCATAATACTTTTGCAGCAACCTCCCGAAATTTCAGGCTGATCGGAGTAAAGAGAAGCGAGTTATACGAATTTTACTAAAACAGTTATGGTGATATCACTTATAGCCAAAGCAGCCTTGCACTAGGAGGTGTTTCGGCTCACTCGGCATTTGACAGTTTCGTTGTTTTACATTCGATTTTCCTAATTTTTCGTGCCTAGAAAGCATAATACTTTTGCAGCAACCTCCCGAAATTTCAGGCTGATCGGAGTAAAGAGAAGCGAGTTATACGAATTTTACTAAAACAGTTATGGTGATATCACTTATAGCCAAAGCAGCCTTGCACTAGGAGGTGTTTCGGCTCACTCGGCATTTGACAGTTTCGTTGTTTTACATTCGATTTTCCTAATTTTTCGTGCCTAGAAAGCATAATACTTTTGCAGCAACCTCCCGAAATTTCAGGCTGATCGGAGTAAAGAGAAGCGAGTTATACGAATTTTACTAAAACAGTTATGGTGATATCACTTATAGCCAAAGCAGCCTTGCACTAGGAGGTGTTTCGGCTCACTCGGCATTTGACAGTTTCGTTGTTTTACATTCGATTTTCCTAATTTTTCGTGCCTAGAAAGCATAATACTTTTGCAGCAACCTCCCGAAATTTCAGGCTGATCGGAGTAAAGAGAAGCGAGTTATACGAATTTTACTAAAACAGTTATGGTGATATCACTTATAGCCAAAGCAGCCTTGCACTAGGAGGTGTTTCGGCTCACTCGGCATTTGACAGTTTCGTTGTTTTACATTCGATTTTCCTAATTTTTCGTGCCTAGAAAGCATAATACTTTTGCAGCAACCTCCCGAAATTTCAGGCTGATCGGAGTAAAGAGAAGCGAGTTATACGAATTTTACTAAAACAGTTATGGTGATATCACTTATAGCCAAAGCAGCCTTGCACTAGGAGGTGTTTCGGCTCACTCGGCATTTGACAGTTTCGTTGTTTTACATTCGATTTTCCTAATTTTTCGTGCCTAGAAAGCATAATACTTTTGCAGCAACCTCCCGAAATTTCAGGCTGATCGGAGTAAAGAGAAGCGAGTTATACGAATTTTACTAAAACAGTTATGGTGATATCACTTATAGCCAAAGCAGCCTTGCACTAGGAGGTGTTTCGGCTCACTCGGCATTTGACAGTTTCGTTGTTTTACATTCGATTTTCCTAATTTTTCGTGCCTAGAAAGCATAATACCTTTGCAGCAACCTCCCGAAATTTCAGGCTGATCGGAGTAAAGAGAAGCGAGTTATACGAATTTTACTAAAACAGTTATGGTGATATCACTTATAGCCAAAGCACCTTGCACTGGAGGTGTTTCGGCATTTGACAGTTTCGTTGTTTTACATTCGATTTTCCTAATTTTTCGTGCCTAGAAAGCATAATACTTTTGCAGCAACCTCCCGAAATTTCAGGCTGATCGGAGTAAAGAGAAGCGAGTTATACGAATTTTACTAAAACAGTTATGGTGATATCACTTATAGCCAAAGCAGCCTTGCACTAGGAGGTGTTTCGGCTCACTCGGCATTTGACAGTTTCGTTGTTTTACATTCGATTTTCCTAATTTTTCGTGCCTAGAAAGCATAATACTTTTGCAGCAACCTCCCGAAATTTCAGGCTGATCGGAGTAAAGAGAAGCGAGTTATACGAATTTTACTAAAACAGTTATGGTGATATCACTTATAGCCAAAGCAGCCTTGCACTAGGAGGTGTTTCGGCTCACTCGGCATTTGACAGTTTCGTTGTTTTACATTCGATTTTCCTAATTTTTCGTGCCTAGAAAGCATAATACTTTTGCAGCAACCTCCCGAAATTTCAGGCTGATCGGAGTAAAGAGAAGCGAGTTATACGAATTTTACTAAAACAGTTATGGTGATATCACTTATAGCCAAAGCAGCCTTGCACTAGAGGTGTTTCGGCTCACTCGGCATTTGACAGTTTCGTTGTTTTACATTCGATTTTCCTAATTTTTCGTGCCTAGAAAGCATAATACTTTTGCAGCAACCTCCCGAAATTTCAGGCTGATCGGAGTAAAGAGAAGCGAGTTATACGAATTTTACTAAAACAGTTATGGTGATATCACTTATAGCCAAAGCAGCCTTGCACTAGAGGTGTTTCGGCTCACTCGGCATTTGACAGTTTCGTTGTTTTACATTCGATTTTCCTAATTTTTCGTGCCTAGAAAGCATAATACTTTTGCAGCAACCTCCCGAAATTTCAGGCTGATCGGAGTAAAGAGAAGCGAGTTATACGAATTTTACTAAAACAGTTATGGTGATATCACTTATAGCCAAAGCAGCCTTGCACTAGGAGGTGTTTCGGCTCACTCGGCATTTGACAGTTTCGTTGTTTTACATTCGATTTTCCTAATTTTTCGTGCCTAGAAAGCATAATACCTTTGCAGCAACCTCCCGAAATTTCAGGCTGATCGGAGTAAAGAGAAGCGAGTTATACGAATTTTACTAAAACAGTTATGGTGATATCACTTATAGCCAAAGCAGCCTTGCACTAGGAGGTGTTTCGGCTCACTCGGCATTTGACAGTTTCGTTGTTTTACATTCGATTTTCCTAATTTTTCGTGCCTAGAAAGCATAATACTTTTGCAGCAACCTCCCGAAATTTCAGGCTGATCGGAGTAAAGAGAAGCGAGTTATACGAATTTTACTAAAACAGTTATGGTGATATCACTTATAGCCAAAGCAGCCTTGCACTAGGAGGTGTTTCGGCTCACTCGGCATTTGACAGTTTCGTTGTTTTACATTCGATTTTCCTAATTTTTCGTGCCTAGAAAGCATAATACTTTTGCAGCAACCTCCCGAAATTTCAGGCTGATCGGAGTAAAGAGAAGCGAGTTTTACGAATTTTACTAAAACAGTTATGGTGATATCACTTATAGCCAAAGCAGCTTGCACTAGAGGTGTTTCGGCTCACTCGGCATTTGACAGTTTCGTTGTTTTACATTCGATTTTCCTAATTTTTCGTGCCTAGAAAGCATAATACTTTTGCAGCAACCTCCCGAAATTTCAGGCTGATCGGAGTAAAGAGAAGCGAGTTATACGAATTTTACTAAAACAGTTATGGTGATATCACTTATAGCCAAAGCAGCCTTGCACTAGGAGGTGTTTCGGCTCACTCGGCATTTGACAGTTTCGTTGTTTTACATTCGATTTTCCTAATTTTTCGTGCCTAGAAAGCATAATACCTTTGCAGCAACCTCCCGAAATTTCAGGCTGATCGGAGTAAAGAGAAGCGAGTTATACGAATTTTACTAAAACAGTTATGGTGATATCACTTATAGCCAAAGCAGCCTTGCACTAGGAGGTGTTTCGGCTCACTCGGCATTTGACAGTTTCGTTGTTTTACATTCGATTTTCCTAATTTTTCGTGCCTAGAAAGCATAATACTTTTGCAGCAACCTCCCGAAATTTCAGGCTGATCGGAGTAAAGAGAAGCGAGTTATACGAATTTTACTAAAACAGTTATGGTGATATCACTTATAGCCAAAGCAGCCTTGCACTAGGAGGTGTTTCGGCTCACTCGGCATTTGACAGTTTCGTTGTTTTACATTCGATTTTCCTAATTTTTCGTGCCTAGAAAGCATAATACTTTTGCAGCAACCTCCCGAAATTTCAGGCTGATCGGAGTAAAGAGAAGCGAGTTATACGAATTTTACTAAAACAGTTATGGTGATATCACTTATAGCCAAAGCAGCCTTGCACTAGGAGGTGTTTCGGCTCACTCGGCATTTGACAGTTTCGTTGTTTTACATTCGATTTTCCTAATTTTTCGTGCCTAGAAAGCATAATACTTTTGCAGCAACCTCCCGAAATTTCAGGCTGATCGGAGTAAAGAGAAGCGAGTTTTACGAATTTTACTAAAACAGTTATGGTGATATCACTTATAGCCAAAGCAGCCTTGCACTAGGAGGTGTTTCGGCTCACTCGGCATTTGACAGTTTCGTTGTTTTACATTCGATTTTCCTAATTTTTCGTGCCTAGAAAGCATAATACTTTTGCAGCAACCTCCCGAAATTTCAGGCTGATCGGAGTAAAGAGAAGCGAGTTATACGAATTTTACTAAAACAGTTATGGTGATATCACTTACAGCCAAAGCAGCCTTGCACTAGAGGTGTTTCGCCTAGCATTTGACAGTTTCGTTGTTTTACATTCGATTTTCCTAATTTTTCGTGCCTAGAAAGCATAATACCTTTGCAGCAACCTCCCGAAATTTCAGGCTGATCGGAGTAAAGAGAAGCGAGTTATACGAATTTTACTAAAACAGTTATGGTGATATCACTTATAGCCAAAGCAGCCTTGCACTAGGAGGTGTTTCGGCTCACTCGGCATTTGACAGTTTCGTTGTTTTACATTCGATTTTCCTAATTTTTCGTGCCTAGAAAGCATAATACTTTTGCAGCAACCTCCCGAAATTTCAGGCTGATCGGAGTAAAGAGAAGCGAGTTATACGAATTTTACTAAAACAGTTATGGTGATATCACTTATAGCCAAAGCACTGCACTCGGCATTTGACAGTTTCGTTGTTTTACATTCGATTTTCCTAATTTTTCGTGCCTAGAAAGCATAATACCTTTGCAGCAACCTCCCGAAATTTCAGGCTGATCGGAGTAAAGAGAAGCGAGTTTTACGAATTTTACTAAAACAGTTATGGTGATATCACTTATAGCCAAAGCACTCACTCGGCATTTGACAGTTTCGTTGTTTTACATTCGATTTTCCTAATTTTTCGTGCCTAGAAAGCATAATACTTTTGCAGCAACCTCCCGAAATTTCAGGCTGATCGGAGTAAAGAGAAGCGAGTTATACGAATTTTACTAAAACAGTTATGGTGATATCACTTATAGCCAAAGCAGCCTTGCACTAGGAGGTGTTTCGGCTCACTCGGCATTTGACAGTTTCGTTGTTTTACATTCGATTTTCCTAATTTTTCGTGCCTAGAAAGCATAATACTTTTGCAGCAACCTCCCGAAATTTCAGGCTGATCGGAGTAAAGAGAAGCGAGTTATACGAATTTTACTAAAACAGTTATGGTGATATCACTTATAGCCAAAGCAGCCTTGCACTAGGAGGTGTTTCGGCTCACTCGGCATTTGACAGTTTCGTTGTTTTACATTCGATTTTCCTAATTTTTCGTGCCTAGAAAGCATAATACATTTGCAGCAACCTCCCGAAATTTCAGGCTGATCGGAGTAAAGAGAAGCGAGTTATACGAATTTTACTAAAACAGTTATGGTGATATCACTTATAGCCAAAGCAGCCTTGCACTAGGAGGTGTTTCGGCTCACTCGGCATTTGACAGTTTCGTTGTTTTACATTCGATTTTCCTAATTTTTCGTGCCTAGAAAGCATAATACTTTTGCAGCAACCTCCCGAAATTTCAGGCTGATCGGAGTAAAGAGAAGCGAGTTTTACGAATTTTACTAAAACAGTTATGGTGATATCACTTATAGCCAAAGCAGCCTTGCACTAGGAGGTGTTTCGGCTCACTCGGCATTTGACAGTTTCGTTGTTTTACATTCGATTTTCCTAATTTTTCGTGCCTAGAAAGCATAATACTTTTGCAGCAACCTCCCGAAATTTCAGGCTGATCGGAGTAAAGAGAAGCGAGTTATACGAATTTTACTAAAACAGTTATGGTGATATCACTTATAGCCAAAGCACTCACTCGGCATTTGACAGTTTCGTTGTTTTACATTCGATTTTCCTAATTTTTCGTGCCTAGAAAGCATAATACCTTTGCAGCAACCTCCCGAAATTTCAGGCTGATCGGAGTAAAGAGAAGCGAGTTATACGAATTTTACTAAAACAGTTATGGTGATATCACTTATAGCCAAAGCAGCCTTGCACTAGGAGGTGTTTCGGCTCACTCGGCATTTGACAGTTTCGTTGTTTTACATTCGATTTTCCTAATTTTTCGTGCCTAGAAAGCATAATACTTTTGCAGCAACCTCCCGAAATTTCAGGCTGATCGGAGTAAAGAGAAGCGAGTTATACGAATTTTACTAAAACAGTTATGGTGATATCACTTATAGCCAAAGCAGCCTTGCACTAGGAGGTGTTTCGGCTCACTCGGCATTTGACAGTTTCGTTGTTTTACATTCGATTTTCCTAATTTTTCGTGCCTAGAAAGCATAATACTTTTGCAGCAACCTCCCGAAATTTCAGGCTGATCGGAGTAAAGAGAAGCGAGTTTTACGAATTTTACTAAAACAGTTATGGTGATATCACTTATAGCCAAAGCAGCTCACTCGGCATTTGACAGTTTCGTTGTTTTACATTCGATTTTCCTAATTTTTCGTGCCTAGAAAGCATAATACTTTTGCAGCAACCTCCCGAAATTTCAGGCTGATCGGAGTAAAGAGAAGCGAGTTATACGAATTTTACTAAAACAGTTATGGTGATATCACTTATAGCCAAAGCAGCCTTGCACTAGGAGGTGTTTCGGCTCACTCGGCATTTGACAGTTTCGTTGTTTTACATTCGATTTTCCTAATTTTTCGTGCCTAGAAAGCATAATACCTTTGCAGCAACCTCCCGAAATTTCAGGCTGATCGGAGTAAAGAGAAGCGAGTTATACGAATTTTACTAAAACAGTTATGGTGATATCACTTATAGCCAAAGCAGCCTTGCACTAGGAGGTGTTTCGGCTCACTCGGCATTTGACAGTTTCGTTGTTTTACATTCGATTTTCCTAATTTTTCGTGCCTAGAAAGCATAATACTTTTGCAGCAACCTCCCGAAATTTCAGGCTGATCGGAGTAAAGAGAAGCGAGTTATACGAATTTTACTAAAACAGTTATGGTGATATCACTTATAGCCAAAGCAGCCTTGCACTAGGAGGTGTTTCGGCTCACTCGGCATTTGACAGTTTCGTTGTTTTACATTCGATTTTCCTAATTTTTCGTGCCTAGAAAGCATAATACTTTTGCAGCAACCTCCCGAAATTTCAGGCTGATCGGAGTAAAGAGAAGCGAGTTTTACGAATTTTACTAAAACAGTTATGGTGATATCACTTATAGCCAAAGCAGCCTTGCACTAGGAGGTGTTTCGGCTCACTCGGCATTTGACAGTTTCGTTGTTTTACATTCGATTTTCCTAATTTTTCGTGCCTAGAAAGCATAATACTTTTGCAGCAACCTCCCGAAATTTCAGGCTGATCGGAGTAAAGAGAAGCGAGTTATACGAATTTTACTAAAACAGTTATGGTGATATCACTTATAGCCAAAGCACTCACTCGGCATTTGACAGTTTCGTTGTTTTACATTCGATTTTCCTAATTTTTCGTGCCTAGAAAGCATAATACCTTTGCAGCAACCTCCCGAAATTTCAGGCTGATCGGAGTAAAGAGAAGCGAGTTATACGAATTTTACTAAAACAGTTATGGTGATATCACTTATAGCCAAAGCAGCCTTGCACTAGGAGGTGTTTCGGCTCACTCGGCATTTGACAGTTTCGTTGTTTTACATTCGATTTTCCTAATTTTTCGTGCCTAGAAAGCATAATACTTTTGCAGCAACCTCCCGAAATTTCAGGCTGATCGGAGTAAAGAGAAGCGAGTTATACGAATTTTACTAAAACAGTTATGGTGATATCACTTATAGCCAAAGCAGCCTTGCACTAGGAGGTGTTCGCTCACTCGGCATTTGACAGTTTCGTTGTTTTACATTCGATTTTCCTAATTTTTCGTGCCTAGAAAGCATAATACCTTTGCAGCAACCTCCCGAAATTTCAGGCTGATCGGAGTAAAGAGAAGCGAGTTATACGAATTTTACTAAAACAGTTATGGTGATATCACTTATAGCCAAAGCAGCCTTGCACTAGGAGGTGTTTCGCTCACTCGGCATTTGACAGTTTCGTTGTTTTACATTCGATTTTCCTAATTTTTCGTGCCTAGAAAGCATAATACTTTTGCAGCAACCTCCCGAAATTTCAGGCTGATCGGAGTAAAGAGAAGCGAGTTATACGAATTTTACTAAAACAGTTATGGTGATATCACTTATAGCCAAAGCAGCCTTGCACTAGGAGGTGTTTCGGCTCACTCGGCATTTGACAGTTTCGTTGTTTTACATTCGATTTTCCTAATTTTTCGTGCCTAGAAAGCATAATACTTTTGCAGCAACCTCCCGAAATTTCAGGCTGATCGGAGTAAAGAGAAGCGAGTTATACGAATTTTACTAAAACAGTTATGGTGATATCACTTATAGCCAAAGCAGCCTTGCACTAGGAGGTGTTTCGGCTCACTCGGCATTTGACAGTTTCGTTGTTTTACATTCGATTTTCCTAATTTTTCGTGCCTAGAAAGCATAATACTTTTGCAGCAACCTCCCGAAATTTCAGGCTGATCGGAGTAAAGAGAAGCGAGTTATACGAATTTTACTAAAACAGTTATGGTGATATCACTTATAGCCAAAGCAGCCTTGCACTAGAGGTGTTTCGGCTCACTCGGCATTTGACAGTTTCGTTGTTTTACATTCGATTTTCCTAATTTTTCGTGCCTAGAAAGCATAATACCTTTGCAGCAACCTCCCGAAATTTCAGGCTGATCGGAGTAAAGAGAAGCGAGTTATACGAATTTTACTAAAACAGTTATGGTGATATCACTTATAGCCAAAGCAGCCTTGCACTAGGAGGTGTTTCGGCTCACTCGGCATTTGACAGTTTCGTTGTTTTACATTCGATTTTCCTAATTTTTCGTGCCTAGAAAGCATAATACTTTTGCAGCAACCTCCCGAAATTTCAGGCTGATCGGAGTAAAGAGAAGCGAGTTATACGAATTTTACTAAAACAGTTATGGTGATATCACTTATAGCCAAAGCAGCCTTGCACTAGGAGGTGTTTCGGCTCACTCGGCATTTGACAGTTTCGTTGTTTTACATTCGATTTTCCTAATTTTTCGTGCCTAGAAAGCATAATACTTTTGCAGCAACCTCCCGAAATTTCAGGCTGATCGGAGTAAAGAGAAGCGAGTTATACGAATTTTACTAAAACAGTTATGGTGATATCACTTATAGCCAAAGCAGCCTTGCACTAGGAGGTGTTTCGGCTCACTCGGCATTTGACAGTTTCGTTGTTTTACATTCGATTTTCCTAATTTTTCGTGCCTAGAAAGCATAATACTTTTGCTGATTAAATTTTTTATTTCCCCTTTTATTAAAGGAATTTAAAGTACCGTTTAATTTGGGCATTCGTCACATACCGCGCAGCGTTTACCAAAGTGCGTAGGGTTTTGGACTGGAAGCGTTGATGAATTTCCAAATAAGAATTCGATGCTGTGCACCAAAATTTTTTTGCCTGACATTTTTCTTTAAGTAATTAAGTATAATTTTGTCATCAGGCTTCAGGCGAGAGAGTTCATAAAATTCTACTTCTAAAACTGAAGATTCAGGATGCTCGTAATAATAGTGATTGACATTTAGAGATAAGAAATTTATACTACCACTAGGAAATATGAGGTCTAAGAGTGCTTGGATTCGAAATCATAAAATATAATGCTGAACCTCGTTGCTCAAAATGGCCTTCAAAACTTGCTGGTCGGGGAATATCTCCCTTCCCTTTCGACCGCATTCGAATACCTTGAGCTTAATGGTAAGGGTACCTGGTTACAGGGATATTGCAGGAAACTACTTGACTATTTTTCAGCTGCTCCTGGAAAGGTGGGCTTCGTGGTGCGCTGGGCAAGCACACCCAAGGATCGGATACACTCGATGGAACTTCTAAGTCTAACAAAGCCGCGTTGGGTATCCAAATCTAAATTTGGGCTAATCATTTTCGTTTAGTCACTCAAAATACAAACGGAAAGATGCTTAACCATAACAGGTCCACATGCAGCATTGTATGTTATTTCGAGAAAAAAGTTCGTTGATTCGTTGATAGCATCAAAAGGCAAGTAGTGACACAAATTTCAGAAAGATGCAAAAAAATAGTTGGCCCACTCATTCACAATAGAGCATGAATTTCATTAAAAATAAGGAAATAAAAAAGTAAATTTAAATGGGTTGCAAAATTCTGCCTAAAAGCCATTGTAAAGTGCCACAAATAGTCATCGACAACCACCAACGCATTGATTCCAAACAAAAACATCTATAGCATCCGTTGCGCTACAACTCATTTAAAAGTCATTTGTACATTTCACAGCCAGTTACAGATATCGTCATCAAAAGCGTCATCACTAACCTCAAAGACCAGCAGTCAGCAGTCCGCAGCCAGCATCCAGCACCCATAGTTGGCAAAGGCATCAAAATAGAACACTGCTGCACCCACGACTGTGGTCTCAAAACCGCATGAATAGTTTTTTTTTTATTTGATTGGGCGCCAAACCATTTCCAGCACAGACTTGCCATGATTGCCACCTGCCATCAAGCAGTAAGTTATAAGCGCCGCCATCGTATCGTCACTAGCGCTAAGCGGGCTTAAATCGCAAAAGTTAGCATGGCGTTACTGGCACAGTCGACGGCTCAGCTTACCATTTGTGGTGATCGCAGCAGGCGCACTGCCTTACCAAGTTATTATCGCTCACCACAAGAGGGCCGAGCAGTTATGCTATGTACCTATGCACTTTATTGTGTATATATGTATGGGTTTAGAAATAAGTGAGCGCTCCTCAAATGGGGAAACGGACTCACTTGTTGCTTTTTAAGCTGTTGCCGCAATTGCCGCTGTTGTTTGTATACTGGCAATTTGTGGTTGTTGTTCGCGCCAAATTGCCGCCGCAGCGAGTGTCGACTGTCGTCTGTCGTCGAGTGGCGCGTATCGCCATCAATGTGGCAGGTAACAGTACAGGAACATGACATGCCACAGATTCGCTTGCAGATAAAATTTGCTATTTTAATGAAATCATAAATTTCGCTCTTTCACCATGAAAACGACTTTGGCTAGTCGTCTGTCTCCTGGCCATCAGCCAAGAAAATTAGTGAGGGCCAGTTATGGTGGTACTTATGGTTATGCTATTATCGGTTTGTGTTTGTCTATCTTTGCAACATCAAACGGGCGTTTTTTTAATAAAGATTAGCTTTTACTTATATACATATATTTAAGGATAAAATTTGAAAATGAAATTGTAAAAAGCAAGAAGCTGAAAAGGGTATTATACAAGGTGGCGAAAAATTAATCATGCATTTTTTAATAACTATTTTTATTTAAATAAAAAAATGCGCTCCAGTGTCCAATATAATTGGCGTTCGACGCCATTTGCAAAAATTACAAACTTTCCGATAGGGTGGTTAATTTCGCGCCCCTTGTACTATTAAAATACAGTGTATGCGCAAACTCAAATTTTTTTTACTGGTTATGAACTATTTTGAAATTTTTATATTCTTTAGCTAGCAATATATTTGATACACAAGTCCGAGGGTCGTTTAAAGAGTCCGTGCAAAAATAGGACGTACTTAGTTGTTTGGGGTAAATCTTTTTTATTTTTCGTCACAGTCGCCTTTTAAGCTTATAAACTTCGTGCAATGCTGTTCTTGTTTTTTGGTCGTTTCTGAATTGTAAGATTTGTCCAAGTCTGAAAAATAGCCATTCATTTTTGCAACTACCTCCTCGTTTGAATAAAATCTTTTTTCTGCCAGCCCTTTAATCAAATTGGGGAACAAATACTCGTAGTAGTCCAAGGGATTCGATGGAGCAAAGTCTGGAGAATAGGAGGGATGTGAAACGAGCTGGAACCATATTTCCATTATTTTTGCTACCAGAAGTGATAAGGTGTGAGTTGGTGCGTTGTCGTGATGGAAAAGGTAAATCACTCGACTTCCTCGATTCAAATGAATGCCAAACAGAAAGAAATATACCAATCGGGTTGAAACTTGCGGTGTGTTCTTCCTAGAGTTGCTAATAACTAAAAACATAACCTCGATAGATGCCAGTAGTGACATTTCTCGGACTTTTCAAACAACCCTTGTACAATCAGAGTAATTTGCAAGAATGATAGAAACAAGATTGTGCCCATCAGAGATTGCGTGACGTCACGTTTGCCGAGTTGTGCAGTGTTGCCAACCATTTCCTCTTCCCAATAAATTTAGTGCCTTTTTATACTCAAAAATTTTTAAGTTGGTGTTTGTTTCTTTTTCTTCTATAATTTAAAGCACCGAAGCTGTAAGTAAAAAAAAACACTATGTTATTGAACAAAGGAAGTTAAAAAAGTTCACTATGAGAAGATTTTAGTGCTAATGGAAATTTGTTGATTCTTATAGAATTTGAAAGTGCAAATTTAAGTTTTTGGTTATGCAAGAATATTAAATTTTCTTCTTTCAAATCTGCTTAAGATTGAAAACCTTTTTACACATTTTAAAAAGCGTTTGAATTTACTGAATGCGAATTAAAACCATAGAGGTGTAATCGTTTCTTCCGGTCATCAATCGTTAGTAGGACATATGGCATTAAGAGGCGTATTCATAGTAAAACTAAGCAAAAAAATACCAAAAAATACTAAAGAAACAATAATGACATTTTTACAAAAAAGTGTACCTTATCTAGTTACATAACCTCAAATATAGGTCCCTCAACAAAAGAGTTTCTCTTAACAAAAAAAAAAAATCATAAATTAAATTGTACATAACCATAACACATTTAATAAAGAAAAACGCACATTTTAAAGAGAATTTGTCACACATACAAAGTTTTTTAAGTAATTCAATATAAATTTGGTGATTTAGTTTCTTTAAATGGGCATTTTAGTGCGCAAAAGCTGGGCAACACTGCAGAAACGAGAGAGAGATTTGGCTGCTGAAAGCAGAAGAACACCAACAACAACTGCAATCGCGGGCAATACTACCAGATGTTAAAAAAAAGTAAAGGTAATAAAATCGGAGTGAATTATTGAACTAATTTTTAAAAAATGTATATTTTACAAAATTATAAACATTACTTTTAATTAGAACATCCTAGAAAAATGTCATGAAGAAAGAACTAAAGCTCCGAGACTGAATAACGAAAAAAAAATGCTAAATCAAGTTACGAAAATGGTAATCTGGCCATACTGGTGCTAAAACGAGGCAACTTATTGTCAAATTCGCCGAGCGCAACGTAACGGTACAACATTAGG
Source organism: Anastrepha fraterculus (assembly GCA_037575425.1). Lineage (NCBI taxonomy): Eukaryota > Metazoa > Arthropoda > Insecta > Diptera > Tephritidae > Anastrepha > Anastrepha fraterculus. The sequence continues at coordinate 15,230 of JAYXIM010008023.1, forward strand.
CGCGAAGTGAAATAAACGTATTCAATTCTTAATATTTAAATTCAATACAACATACAAGGTGAAGTCCAAAATAAACAAGACTGGCGTGAAAAAATGTTTTTGATGGCGCCATCTTTTTAATGCGTTAGTGCGTTGGAAGTTACATCCCTAGTTGACTTCCAGTGAAAGCTTGGTGACATTCGGTTCAGTGGAAGATAAGTTATTGTGTCTAAAGTGTCAGAATGTTTGTGTCATCGGTACAAAAATGAGTTTTGAACAAAGAGATAATATTAAATTTCGTTTTAAAATCAGTAAAACGTTTACCGAAACATTTGAATTGAAAAAAAAGTTTATGGCGATGATTTTCTATCTCATGCCTGAGTTCATGAATGGCTTACACGTTTCAGAGATGGTTCTGAGGACATAAATGACAATGAACATACGGGCCGCCCAAAATTGATTACTGACATCACCGAAAACTTCTTCGAAATTGTTCGTAAATTTATCAAAAATGAACCGAAATCATCTTTGAAATTCATGGAGTCGGAGTGGAATATCTCCAAGACATCGATTTATCGCATTTTAACTGATAATTTTGGCTTACGAAAAGTCTGTGCACGTTTCATTCCACACAAGATAATCGAGGACCAAAAATTGCAGAGAATTCAACAAGAAAAGACGAGAAGTTCCTTTACAACATTGTAACTGGTGATGAAACGTGGAAACAACGTGAACCTGAAACTAAGTGTCAAAGTGCCGAATAGAAGGCCCCAGACGAGCCACCACCCAAAAAATCGCTTTTGGAGAAGTCAAAAATCGAGTCGATGCCCATTTGTTTTTACAATTCCAAGGGAATCCTTGTCCACAAAGAGTTCGTGCCAACGGGCCAAGCCGTCAATGCAATTTTTATCATGGCGTTTTGAAGCGTTTGTTGCATCACATTCGTTAAATTCGCCCTGAATACCGCGAAGGAGGAAGCTGGTGCTTATTGCATGATAATGCACCATCTCACCGATCCACTCTTGTGGATCAACAAAGCTTCTGTCGTTTCTATTTTAGCTCAGTCTGGTTTATTTTGGACTTCACCTTGTGTACACTTTTATTTATATTATATATTTTCAATAAATATAATTTTTGTAAAACAAATTTTTAGCACCTTTTGTACATAGGTTTAAATACGTATTTAATTGCGGCTTGCAAAAAAATTCAAAGTTTGAAAAATGACACACACTATCAAGGAGGTTGGCCACCCCTATTCTAAAGGGTTTTCCAATAACAGTGTTACTTTGAATAGCCCGCTATTTCGGTAGATGTCACTTTTGAAGCTGTCATTTTTTGATATTTGACAAGTAGTTTACGCCATTAATAAAAATGGAACGATACACGCTTAAACAACGCACTGAATTTATTTAAATTCACTATAAAACTGGTGAAAATTTGGCAGAGACGGTTCGTAAAACTCGAACATTTTTGGGACATCGTGAAGACCTTGTCGGACCGCAATACAGAAATTGGTGAACAAATTCGAGCTGTTGGGCAAGTTAGTGATGTGAAGAATAAAACCCGTGCACGTCGCTCAAGAACAGCCGAAAATACTATATTGCTGTTGTAGCCGAAAGTGTTGAAGAAAACCTAGGTTTATCCATTCCTCGTCGTTCTTTGGAATTAGGCATTCCACAAACGTCATTACACTGTATTTTGCATAAAGATTTGGGTTTTAAGGCTCATAAAGTCAAGCTAACACAAGAACTCAAGCCGTCTGATCATAAACAACGTCGTGTCTTTGCTGATTGGGTCGTTGAAATGCATGAAAATGATCCGGAATTCCATCGAAAAATCATCTTGAGTGATGAGACCCATTTCTACCTCGGTGGCTTCGTCAACAAGCAAAATTGGATCTGGGGCTCAGAAAACCCAAGACTTATTGTTGAAAAGCCTCTCTATCCTTAACGTGTGACTGCTTGGTGCGGTTTGTGATCCGGCGGAGTCATTGGACTTTACTTTTTCAAAAATGAAGAGGAAGCAACAGTTATGGCGAATGTTTTGCGCTATCGAGAGGGGATTAACGATTTTTTATGGCCGGAATTGGGTGGTATTGATTTGGACAACGTTTATTTTCAACAAGTACCCCGTGTACCACACAAGCACCTTTATATTATATTATACCTTTTTTTTATAAAAATAGTAGTCTCTGCATTGTTTTAAGAAATCGAAACCTAATTCAGCAGTATGAAGTAAAGTACAGTTTTATAAGTGTTTTGTTAATTTTTGTCTTTTTGTTTTACTTCCATTTTTCTTATTTTCTTTTGCAGATTGTTTGCTTAATTTATAAGTAAGTGTTACTTCAACTTGCAGTAACTGTAGGTTACCGGGCCCACCAGAAACTTTGCAGTAAACGTAAAAACCAATTAACTAATTAGCGGTTGAGTGTTACTGTTGATATTTGTTTTTGAAAACGTCTTCAAGCGTGAAAACGTTTTCAGTTATGATACTTTACTCGGATTGTTTATTCTATTTATGTTGGACTCTTTAGTCTCTAGCGAACGCCTCAGAGGTAGCATGAAGTGCCGCAAAGTGTTGAGTGAACAAAAGAAATGGAAAAGCAGAGTGGTAGAGCATCAAAAATGGCCATAGTACATTCTTTTGTTTTAAAGTCTTCAATAAAGCCCAAAACAATGGTAGCTGACGGTATGAGAACATGAAGCAACATAATAATTATTTTTGTAAATAAAGAAATCGAATGGTTTTGCGGAGCATGGGAAATTTTCAAACTTGCACATGCACGTTCAGTATACCTACATATGTATGTGTGTACAGTTGCGAGCATTGAAATCCGGACAACCAACAATTTATTGTTGGTAATTTTTTCAGTCCACTCTTTGAGCTTTTGTTGGTGTTATAAGGCACAAAAGACTATGTAGTCGGAATGCAAACCTCCAATAAATCTACATCTAAATCTAGAATTATAAAGGTTGTCCAAATATCAATGGTAGCTGTTCCAAGTGTTATTTTTCAGCAGCTATCAAATTTACGTACGATATCCAGCTGTCAAAAGATTAAGGGGTCCCGGTGGTCTAGAGCTCAAAAATGTAGGGTATTTTCAGGAAGTTTTTTTAGAATAAAAAAATGGAAAACCATATGTAAATTTTTTAGGGTTTTAATTTAACTTCTTCTACATACAAAAATGAAAAAAAAATGTATTATGAATAACGAATATGAAAAATTGGACTTGGATGGTGTTGTCCATTTCGGCCTTTCTATTTATCTGAAACACAAAAACCAAAAAAATTATTAATCAGTAGGGCTGCAGCAATGTCCCGTTCTAGAATATAAAAAAAATTGACAAATGGCACTGAATTTGACACCCTAAAAATCGGGGGATTATTCAGTTTTTTAATAAAAAAAAATACTAAATAATAATATGATTCGGGTACGGGCGATAGCCATTGATGTTGTGAATAACATATTAAAATTTCAGACGATTCGGTGGAGTGGTTTTGTTTTTTTGACAACACCAGGCCGAAAGAAGTAGTTTTGAGATAATTGAGTTTAAAATTTTGAGAGTGGATATTTTTCATTGATGCCGGCGCGTGACGAATCTGACTCTACCTGCTAAAACGGCTGTAGAATCGAAAACACTGGGAATATCCTTCTAAAAATTTGACAGTATATTCTTAAAAGCCCATACTTCCGAAATATCAAAAAAAAAAACAGTAAGCCGATTTTTTGAAAATCCTAGCCCACCTGGATCCCTTAAGAAATATTATGGAGAAGGTGTCATAGTAATAATTTTTAAAAGCTAAAAAATGGCAACTTTGACATCGATGACACGTCCCGCAGCGGAAGGCCTCCTGAATTCGATGAAGACATCTCAAATCGCTTTTGAAGGAGGATGTATTGCGATCATAAAACGAGTCTCAATTACCTTGATTCAATGGGAGTAACAGAAAAATTGGGAGCCTGGGTGCCTCACGAGCTTAACGGAAAAAAACGAAGAAAAACGAAGAAAAACGCCTTCGAATTGCTTCTCAGCATCTCGCACGCCATTGAGCAACACGCAGTCATAGCAAACAGTGCTTTTTGTACCGAATCGTCCCGGGAGATGAGAAACGGAGCCTTTGCATCAATATGAAGTAAAGAAAGGAGTGGGTGGCTCCAGGAGATACGCCAAAGCCGAGAGTCAAGCCGGATATTCATCCAAAGAAGATCATGATATGAGTTTGGTGGAACTGGGAGGGCATGTTGCACAGGAAATTGCTCGAAAAAAACAAAGAGGTCTTTAAAAACTGGCTCAACAACTTTTTTGATACCAAACCAGTGGATTTTCGGTAGAACGGCATCAACAAATTGGATGAGAGGTGGAAAGAGGTTGCAAACAACAACGGCGAATATATAATTGATAAACTAATCGAAATAATTATTGTGTTTTGTCTTCGGTAATATAATAATAATTTAATAAATTTATAAATTAATAATTACCATTTAAGTACAGGGCGCCCGGATTTCAATGTCCGCAACTGTTGGTAGGCTCAAACGTATAGTAAAACACCCTCAGGATCCGATGCCATTTTGGCTAATTAAAAGCAAGTTTTGGGAAAGTACACAAAAAGCAAAGCAAGTTTATTCATTCAATATGGACTGCATTTACTTCTGTCTACATCTGTGTATATCCTTGCCCTCTAGCACATCACTGAGTTGAAGATCATTTGTCATTTTTGACTCGAGTTCCGAAGGGTGCTAAATTGAGCGTTAGGAAACGTGTTAGAACACATAATTTTAACAACAACCCTCGAACAGTATTTGCTTAATTATTAAAACGAGTATAAAAACTAATAGTATTTGGTATGTAACGTGGTTGTTCTCAACCCCCTACCAAATTGATGATGCAAGTAGTGCATAATAAAAAGTCGCAACCTGTGCTGCACTATCAGAGTAGAAATGCGATTATATCAGTTGGTCAGTGTGCTTGGATTTTTGTTGTGCTTGTTTTTAGAACTCTTTTATCTCAAACAAAATATGTAACAATCAGTTTTATCTACGATTTGCGATACAATACATTTCCGTTCTGAGTTTGTTATATTAAAAGTTTCCTATTGCAAAGAATACATCAATGGTCAGCAATTAATGAGCCCCACCTGTTCGCAGTTGTGACAAGTGCCGCACAGGAGAAACCCTGATCTACGGGGTGGGCCAAATATTAAACACGAATAATTTTGTTTATTTTTTTTTCCAAGTTGTATTTGATTTCTTTGGAAATTTATAATGGATACATGCGCTATTTCGATCAATAGAGAATTTCCAGAACAACTTTGCGGATAATTTTAAAGTTGGATCTTAAGATGTATCTACCTATTTCGGAGTTTTTTACCCCAATTATTAAATATGAGGAAGATTAATTTAATTAGTTTGTATAGCAGGCCCTCATGTCATATCTTGTCAAATGCTCATGCTATGTCTAGGAAAATATTATATATAGGATCTACACAAAATTCACATTATGCACGCAATGCAACGGTAAGATCATCAAAAACTACTATGTAAAGGTGATCCATTTAGAGGAACGAAAATTCAAATTGATTCTTCTTGATTGGCACGATAATCGCTTACGCGGTTTTGGCCGAGTTAAACAAAGCGCGCCAGTTGTTGCTTTGTCATGCTAACCGGCGCTAGATGGAAACACTAAGTGAAGCCAAGTTTTTCTCCACCTTATCTTTCCAACGTCGAGGAGGCCTTTATTCGCTGCACTATGCCTATGTCGTCGTAAAGCTCATACAACTCATCATTCCATCGTTTGCGATACTCGCCTTCACCAATGTGCAAAAGTACAAAAATCTTCCGCAGAACTTTTATCTCAAACACTCCAGGGACCCCTCATTGCATGTTATCATCCTCCAAGCTTATGCGCCATACAACAACACGGGAATGACGACAGCCTAATAAAGTGTGAGTTTTGTCCGTCGAGAGAGGACTTTACTACTCAATTGCCTACTTAGTCCAAAGTAGCACTTGTTGACAAGAGAGATTCTACATTGGATTTCCAGGCTAACATTGTTATCGGTGTAAATGCGGGTTCCTAAATAAACGAGGTCCTTTACAATCTCGAAATCATAACTGTCAACCACGAGTGGGCCGACCATTCGCTTTGCTTCTTTATCCAGTTTGGCGAAGACAGAACTAAGAGCGTGGTCGTTAAGGTCGAAGATGTCGATATTATCGCCATATGCCAACAATTGTACGCTCTTATAAAAAATAGTGCCTGAGCGATTAGGTTCTGCAGCTCGAACGGTCTTTTCCAACATCACGACAGCGAGCCACCCTGTCTGAAACCTCGTTTGGTTCAAATTGAGCTTCAGCCCAAATACGGCAATTTTGCTTATTGACATAGTCATTAAGCCAAAAATGGGTCGGATTGCTGAACGGTTATGAACACAATAAGTTGGCCTGAACCTTTTTTCACAGAGCGTTCATTTTCGTATTAAAGGGTGTTTTTTTTAGAGGTTAGGTTTTCAAAATGAAATAAAACGTATATAATTTAATGTTATGGCCAAGAATTTTGCTTTATTATAAAGACTAGCAAACCCGGCCCCCTTCGCTGGGCACACTAAAATAGAATAGATATGGTTTAGAACAGAAAATATACGATTTTCATATTATTTATTTCTTTATTCTTTATTCAAGCGCTTTGGCATAAACAATATTTTTTGTTTTTCTATTTGTTTTTGAGTAAATATAAAATATAAATTGAAAATCAGGAAAAAAGAAGATTGTTTTTAAATTTCAAATCAACGCATATGAATAAACCATCGTCTTTTTTCCTGATCTTCCATGAATTTTTCGTTTCAATTTATATGTTTTACTAAGCATTGGAGCTTTTTTAACCATTATCCATTTATATTTTTCAAAAAAAAAACGAAAAAAAAATTTTTTTCCACGAACACATAATTTCATTCGGATTTCACATTAAATTCTCAAATTTCGTAAGAAATTATTCACTGTTCCAAAATCCACTCCAAAAAAATTCACAAACAATTTTTACATGTTGCACTTACGTTTTTTCCTTATGGCATCCAAATCAGAAAGAAATATTGACACATTGTAACTCACACTGTCAATTTGACAGTTCAGTTCCGCCCCAAGCGTTATAAAAGTAAACGACATTATGGCTGGTTCAAAAGAACGCTATACCCGTTGCCAGTGTTCCGAATTACAACCAAACTTTACGAAACCCATTTTCAATACTTATCAATGTGTGTAAGTTTGGTTTAATTCGGTGCAAAGACACGGCGGGTCCACGTTTTGACATATATTTCGAGACCCTAGTCATCAATAGGTATGAAAATTACCCCGTATTAAAGCACTTATCAACAGCTTTCATTTGATACCCATATTGTACATACACAGCCAAAGGTTACCCGGGTCCACGTTTTTACCTATATCTCGAGACCCCAGTCACGGAGCGGCATGAAAAATACTCTGTACTAAAGCATTCACCAACAGCTTCAATTTGATAACCATATTGTACAAACACATTCTAGGGTCCACGTTTTGGTCTCTATCTCGAGACCCTAGTCACGGAGCGGCATGAAAAATACTCTGGACTAAAGCATTCACCAACAGCTTCCATTTGATACCCATATTGTACATCCACATCCGAAGGTTACCCGGGTCCACGTTTTGACCTATATCTCGAGCCCTATTTCCAAAATAAAATATAATCCATGTTACTCGTGGATGATGTAGCTTTCGAATGATGAAAGAATTTTTAAAATCGGTCCAGTAGTTTTTGAGCCTATTCATTACAACCAAACAAACAAACAAACAAAGTTTTCCTCTTTATAATATTATTGTAGTATAGATAAGGGTTGCCATTATGTTTTGAAAATGATTTCGGGCAAGTGGCCGCCGCGGCTGGCTCGAATAAATTCCAGCCGAGAGGCCCAATTTTCGACCACTTTTTGCAGCAATTGGGGCCGTATGTCAGCAATAACGCGCCGAATATTCTCTTCCAAGACGTCAATCGTCTCGGGCTTATCTGCGTAGACAAGCGACTTCACATAGCCCCACAAGAAATAGTCCAGCGGTGTTATATCGCACGATCTTGGAGGCCACGCCACAGGTCCAAGGCGCGAGATAATGCGTTCACCAAAAGTTTCCTTCAATAAATCGATTGTTGCGTTGGCTGTATGGCATGTAGGGCCGTCTTGTTGGAACCAAAGGTCGTCCATATCAACATCGTCCAATTCAGGCACGAAAAAGTCATTAATCATGGCTCTATAGCGCTCTCCATTGACTGTAACATTATGGCCGGCTTCATTTTTAAAGAAATATGGACCAATGATTCCCTCTGCCCATAGAGCACACCAAACAGTGACTTTTTGAGGATGTAACGGCGTCTCAGCAATGGCTTGTGGATTATGTTCACTCCAAATGCGACAATTTTGCTTATTGACATACCCAACCAAAAGTGAGCTTCATCGCTGAACAAAATTTTCTTCGATGCGTCGCGCGAACCGAACCATTATTTTCGTAATAAATTTGCACGATTTGCAAACGTTGTTCAGGTGTAAGTCTATTCATTATGAAATGGCAAACCAAACTGAGCATAAATCAAGTGACAGCTGTCAAAAAGACCATCTACGAAAAAAGTAGTGCCAACTTGAAAACCTAACCTCTAAAAAAAACCACCCTTTACAATTGCACGATATTTTACGATGTGAAAAAAAATGTATTTATAAGTAGTTTGACAGTAGTCGCGCGTGGTCTGTCAAAAAGCCCTATTGGAAAAAGTACCTCCAATCTGATCACTCTTTACAATACGCACTTTATTTCACACAATTGGCCACACAAATTTGTTTCTTAAATAATGGTTTAATGTCGGATGAAAATTTGCTTTACATATCGTATTTGAAAATTGAGATTTTTGAGCGAACTCGCAGTTTACTCTTCGAAAATGTAATAGGCTAATAATTGTATGCCCAGAAATTTTCTAAAAATTCTGATTAAAAAGTTGAAAATGTTGATGACAATTTTCTCAAATTTCTTAAACTTTTGTAAATTTTGCACAAAATTTGGAACTTTGTGCTATAATGTTTTGGTTTTTACAAAGTAGCACAAAACTAATGATTCAAATTTGTTTTTACTAAACAAAAAATTAGTTTGAGTATTGGAAATCTTTATTTTAACGCGCCTGGTTGCTTAACGCGCAATTGTCAAATATGGTTGATGTTCGACGCTATTTGCAATAATTAATAATTAATCATCCGATAAGGAGCTATATAAGAAACTATATTTTCATAAATTTAGCCAGCAAATATTGCGAAATTGTGAAAAGTTTAAAACGACTGAAGTATGTGAAACAACAGTTGTGTGTTGTTTTAGCTGAATTTATCTCGAAATCAAAAGGTGATTGTTTTTAAGAAAATTTTAAATTGTATGAAGAGTTGGAGAAACGACTGTTTCGGATGGAGGATTTCGGCACCAATAAACAATTATCTTAACCTTCTAAAAACGGCATAATTTTTTTTTTTCAAGTTAGCCATGAAATTAGCAAAATAGTTTGAAAAAAAATTCTTAATAAATTTTAAAGTACTTGATATTGATGAAACAAAAAGGATATCTTAGGAGGTACTACCGAGCGTAACTGAAAATGACTTCGGAGTCCTAGACTACATGAGAGAGAAATATAGAACTATTCACGTCTGGAATATTGACGTACCTGTATTGGAAGTATTTTTGAAAACCGGAATACAAATAAGCAAGTTATAAAAAACATTTCAGCTGGTTTTTGGAGAATTAACAAAATTATAATACCGAAATCCTCTCAACGGAAGCTTTAAATGCAGATGTGAACTTTTGAATCTTTTTTCTTGACCCTTTCTAGCGTATGCGCACCTAGGTTAGATCTGTAGCTGTGTTTGGTTTTGGTCATGACTTTTTTTAATTAACTAACATCAGTTTACATAATTTTAATAGCATATTTTTTCATTTTAATATATTTCAAAGGGTTTAGAAACTAGAAAATGAAAATTTGTAAGATATTATTCGAAGAACTCAACTGAAAATATTATATGAAAATAATGGCATACTGAATATGTATATGTATGTATGCAAGAAAAAAACGAATTTTGACCGCCGTAAATCATCTCTTTTCATACTTGTATCTCTTGAAGTCTAACCACCGCGGCTGCTCATTGAAAATTTATGGTGGTAATAAAACCATTTTCTGTAAATCCAAATTCCGAACATATTTTCATGTAAACGAAGGGGTGGGTTTTGCTATATCGCAAATGGTAATTATTACCGTTATATGTATGTATGTTTGTATATGCACACCCTTTTGAGTGCTTTTGTGTAGTAAATGTAGCCTTCAGGGCGGTTAATTGGCGAACAAGTGCTACTATTTTTTTTTTTTTTGGTGTTGCAGCTGTCAAAAGAATTTATGTTAGCTGGTGTATTTGATTACTCAATATGTTTGATTTTATGTTAATCAGGTTAGGTCGTTTATTGCTGCTTAGCATTATTGCAGATTTTCAGCAGTAAGTGTCCATTCCGATTGCAACTGCGTCGCATTTATGGTGCGTGTGTAGTGGTAAGCAATTTAGTTTCAAGTTTTGCGGTTCGTTTTTCATTAATACTTTTATATTTACAGGTTTGCATAGAAACGATGTGGATTTGCAGAATTTGTAATTTTTGATGTTTTTAAAACATACTTTTCTGAAGAAATAAAGATATGGATAGAAAAATTGAAATTGGTTGGTCTATTCGATTATTGTTTCGAGTTTTTGAAATACGCACAATTTATTTTCTTATTGGCTGGCATTGTAATCTCTATAGAGATTATAGCCGAGTCCCTTCCTTGGGTTAAATGAAGCCAATTGGAAACTCCAAGTGAAGCCTAATATTTTTCCACTTGGCTTTTTGAATGCAGAGGAGGTCTTTCTCTTTATATGGCAGGATACCGCATCTCTCCGATACCGATACTCTCAGCACGAAGCTTTCATATTCATTCGGACTACATGAGCTAATTAGTGCTTAGTTGCTTGATGCTAATTCGCTGCATTATACATACAAACTTGTCCTAACCACTGCTAATTCGTACCTCTATAATTTCTTCTCATACATAGGTACCCCATTGTAAAATTAAATTGTAAAATTTTTTTATAAAAATATAGTTTAAGCTACAACAAAAAATTTATAACGCAAATTTTCAAACTTTGTACACAATTTTTCCAAAAATTCATCAAAAAACCTGTTAACCAGAATTTTAGAATTTTTCTGGGTATGCAGTTTTATAGGCCATTGAATTTGGGCATTATATAATATTGTTTTTCTTCCATACAAATACAAATAGCACAAAATGAATCATCCAATTTTATTTTTGAATAACTTTCTTACTAAAGAAATACGAAAAATGATTTTAAGTGATTTCTATGAGTGATTTCGTTTGTTTGTACTCTTTAATGCAACTGCCTAGTTCACAAGGGTCAAAAACTATAAATCTTTCAATAGGGTGATTGATTTAACGCCACCTTATACATGGTCGATTTTTTTTAATTTGTATTTTTAGTTCATTTGCGAGGGAAATATTATATATATATACTATATATAATTGGCGCGACCATCCTATTTGAGTGTTTGGCCGAGCTTTTTCTCCTATTTGTGGCGTGCGTCTTGTTGTTGTTCCACAAATAGAGGGACCTACAGTTTCAAGCCCACTCCGAACACCACATATTTTTTATGAGGCCTTTTTTATGGCAGAAATATACTCGGAGGTTTGCCATTGCCTGCCGAGGGGCGACCGCTATTAGAAAACCCCTTTTTTCATTTTGGTGTTTCACCGAAATTCGAACCTACGTTCGCTCTGAATTCCGAATGGTTATTCGGCTGCGGCGGCCACCGACTTAGTGACTTAAATTTTAAGACAAGACCCTCGGTGGCCCTAAGATCCATTGCGATACCTGCTTTTAATTTCCATCCCCTAACTAAGTTGTAGGACATTTTGTCCTTTTAAGATTCAGTTGTGGGCAGAGCGTTTTGAAGACCCTACAGTTAGTAGTCAGAGACGCGGTGTACAGCTAAGAGTATTTTATTTTCAAATTATATTGATATAAGTCTTTGAGTGCATGCTGCATGGAGTATCTAATATCGAAATCTAGCATTCCGAATAGCGAACTAGCACAAAGGTGAAGTAGTAGCTAACGGGCTTGATTGAGATAATTCCTCCAGATGAATAAAATGAAATGAAAAAAATGAAACAAGAATTATGCCAGATTTAGTTACATTTTAATGAAGTTCAGCCATGTGTAGAAGGTAGTAAAAAAAGTTTCAAAACACCATCCTTAGCTAAAATTGAAGGTGAATGTTTATAAAGTGAAATTGAAAAATGTGGGAAAATCGACTAGCCTGGATAGAGAGCAGGACTATTCATTTATTCAAAACCTAAAATATAATAAAGGGTGATCAATTTAGAGGTATCGGACTTTAAGTTGAAATAAAACAACGTAAATTTATATTGATTGATTGATATTTTTGTGTGAACCATTCATGAAATTTATTTTTTTTAAGATACCCCCTTTCAAATGTTGACCGCAATTTTAAAAGTTCCAAGGTGGGATATCATACGGTCTTTTTGGCCAAGATAGAGACGAGAGTGACCGAGACGAGAGATGAAATGCTCACTGAAACGAAGGCGCAGTAAATCCACGGGTGGTATGGCAAGTAGCGCCGTCTTGTTGGAATCGAATGTTGTGGAGATCACGGCCTTCAATTTCCGGCATCGAAAAGTCGTTTATCATGGCACGATAGCGTTGGTCATTCACTGTTACATTGGCGCGAGATTTGTCTTTGAAGAAATATGAGTCCATGATTCCTTAAGCCGCACCAATCGATTGTTTCCAATGAATGTAACGGCTGTATGGCTTCGGGTTGCTCTTCAGCCCAAATACAGCAATTTTGCTTATTGAAGTAGCCTTTAAGCCAAAAACGTGGAACGGTTATGTACACCATAAATTGGCCTGAGCGCGCGATGAAAACTTTTAACAGAGCGTCGATTTTCGTAACACAATTGTACGATTTCTAAACATTGTTGAGGCGTAAGTATTTTCATGGTGAAATTTCAATGAATAATGAATGAAAAATTATATATTTAGTTTGACAATAGTTACGTATGATCTGTCAAAAAAACCCTATTGAAAAAAGTACCTACAATCTGATCCCCCTTTATATTATTTCATGTGATGTAGGCATTTATTTTTGTTGACGGAATTCATAAAGTACACGAAGCGTTAGCATGCATGCACATACATACATCAATATAAATTGTATGTGTGTATTACTTTCTCATAGCATTTATTGGTGTGAAAGATCGAGGAGTCAGCAGTGAATTGAGGTGTGGGCGTATGTGTGCGCGCATGCTTAGCTTCTACAGCAGCTAATTGTGGCGGTAGCTTGCAGTAGGCAATATTGAATGACCAATCGTTGGAAAGCTTGGAGTAAAATTTGTAGTCGCAGTTCTTCGCAAAATGCGGGCGATCAAAAGCCATCTCTGCTGCTCCTGCAGCTGTTCGCTGCTTGAAAGATCTAAGGGGCATAGTTATTGACGATGCTGACAGTTTAATACAGTTGCTGTCTTGGTTTAGCAACACTCGCCTGTACTTATATATATAATAAATAGGTAGAGATGTACATATGTAAAGGTGCGGTCAAAGTAGGCAAATTTGGTTATAGACATACACACATACATATAATTATACATATATTTCTCGTTGCATGAAGCTCTTTCCCATTCGCACTGGATTGCGGTGTGCCATTCATCAGTGTAAAATTTATGCGACTTGAACTGTTGCACTAAAAATTAGGACAACTGCTGAGCTTTGGCTATTTTCAATGAGATGAATTTTGAAAAAGATGAATGAAGAAAATTCTAATAAGTTAAAAAAAAATTAAAAAAACATTAATTTTTTGCAGAAAGTATGAATCAGTTTAAAAGTCTCATTAGAAATTTTTAAATTCCTTACTAACCTCAACTTTTTGAATACTAGAAATATTTTAGGCAGCTAACCATTTTCAGTCTACGCGTATTTTCTCCTTACCTTTTATTCAATATAGTCGTGACGATGTTGCACTATGATAAAGTGCTGCATGTGACCAAAAATATTTTCGTACTTACATATATAAATATGTATATTGGATAAAATATGACACATTTGACAGCCATTATAAATTATGGAAATATTTACTTCACAAATATACCCTAAAACGTGCTGATATCTCATTTTACGAATCCAGGTATGCAGAGTATTGCTGTCAATAGTTGTCAGCAAAAAGTAGAAGCGTTGAAAAGACAGCTAAAGATGGTTTTCAAGAGATAATCGCTTTCGTATGAATAATATAGGAATGTTTGAACGAAAAAATTTATATGTATACATATATATATATATGTATATAATTGGCACTTACACCCTTTTTGGGTGTTTGGTCGAGCTCCTCCTCCTATTTGTGGTGTGCGTCTTGATGTTGTTCCACAAATGGAGGGACCTACAGTTTTAAGCCGATACCGAACGGCAGATATTTTTTATGAGGGGATTTTTCATGGCGGCCGCTATTAGAAAAACGTTTTTCTTAACTTTGGTGTTTCACCGAGATTCGTACCGACGTTCTCTCTCTGAATTCCGAATGGTAATCACGCACCAACCCATTCGGCTACGGCAGCCGCCGCATACATCTTCATAAATATATTCCACGCAGAGAGACGTAGGACTTTTTGGATGATTCGAAACTCAGTGTGGGCACTAAATACGAATTGATAAAAAAGTTTTTTCTAACGGCGGTTGCTCCTCGGCAGACAATGGTAGACTTCCGAGTGTATTTCTGCCATGAAAAGGCTTCTCAAGGTCTCTTCATTCGTAGAAAACATCAAGACGCACATCACAAATAGGAAGAGCAGCTCAGTCAAACACCCAAAAAGGGTGTAAGTGCCAATTATATGTATTTATAACCTTTAAGGACATATGTATAGTAAATCAAGAAAAAAACGAAAAATTGGGCGATCGGTTCATTTGAAGCTCACAAATCTAACTTCAAAAACGCCTTAAAAATGCTATTCAAAGGGGAATGATGAATGTAGGACTTAGAAATTTCGTTCATATATTTACAATAATATTGTTAGAAAAGGTAGTATGAGTACAATCGATTTACTTTAACGTATACCTATCATACAAGCCTCAAAAACGACAAAAAATGCCATAAAATGTGTACAAATAAATGTAGGACTCCGCAATTCTGTCCATATATTTATAATAACAATTTAAGTAAAATGGCTGCAATCTGTTTATTTTAAAGCCACATAAACCTAACCTCGAAAGCGCCTTAAAATTGCTATTCAAAGGGTATCGATGGATGTGGGACTCCGAAATTTCGTTCATATGTTGTATATTTGCAGTAATTTAGTAAGTAAAGATACAAAAATTAGTGCAATCCATTTACTTTAACGTAAAAATGTCATAAAATGCGTATCAATGAATATACGACAGCGAAATTTTGTACATAATATTATGATATAATATAATAAAAATATAAGTAAAATGCTGCAATTGGTTTATTTTCATGCACACAAGCCTAACCTCGAACAGTTTTAAAAAGGAAAAAAAGGTAGGGATACTTCGTCGTATTATACAAAGTGCAACCGATGCTGAATTATATAAAAATGGAAAGCAAAAACTCTATATATATATAGGCTGTTTTTTTAGCTGCCTGATAACTATCGATATCGATAACTATGGTTTGAAATTTGAAAAAATTTCTGTTCAGTAGGTTTGGAAAGCCAACATGAATCGTTTACCGCCAGAACAACGCTTCCAAATTGTGGAAATTAGCTTTGCAAGAAAAAAAATCTGTTTGCGAAGTTCATTGCGCACTGGAGGCTTAATAGGTGCTGATTTCTCTCTAAATGAGTGAGGAACTGTCGAGTCTTTGTTTCCAAAAATCAATCAGCTAAGCATCGACGTCATTTGGATCCAACAAGACGGCGAAAATTGCCATGCATCGCGCTTCACAATCGATTTATTGCAATATTCAAGCCTCCATTGATGCCATACGGCCAGAATTGGACTGATTGAATGGACCTTTACTCGTGGCCGCGGCGGACATATGCTGGATATCATACTGAAAAAATAAATGCCATAAAATTATCTTCCAGATTATAATAAAAAAAAAATAAAATAATTCCAACAAAATTTCTGTTTTGTATTATCATTTTAAATTTTCAAACTTTTAAAAAATACCCTAAACACTGTGTGGCAAAATTAATCATCCTATCGGAAGAAGCGGTCGCCGTTGCCCAGTGGATTGGTGAGAAATGCACGACCAAAAACCATGTACACGCAACACTAAATGATACAAAAATATTTTTATAATAACGGTCGCTCCTCGGCTGGCAATGGTAAACCTCCGAGTGTATTTCTGCATTAAAAAGCTCCTCATAAAACACCATCTGCCGTTCGGAGGCGGCTTAGAACTACAGATTCGTCCATTTGAGGAGATTTTAAAAAATTAACTTTTTCCCATTTTGTTCAAACTTCCATTGAATAAGCTAGATGTGGTACTCTACAGCCGGTTAATGGTTTAATTCATTGGTCCATTTCCTAAATTTCGATATGAATCCTCTTCTCATTTAAAATCATTACACATCGTATGCGTTTGAATATATTATTTTACCTAATTTAATATCTCCACAATGTGGCAGTAGTTTGAGCGGAAGGAGCAAAAACCCGTTCAATTGCTCCGCCCAGTGAGAAGATTATTTATGAAGAGCTTACAATTGAAATATGTTAAGACATAAAGGATATTATTAAATTTACTTTTGTTATGAATTTACTTTCAATATTCCTCAAATATTTTTTATGTATGCGTATGCGCAGTTCATAGAATAATAACTATTTGTATTTGTGTTTATTTTACATATTTATGTAGCAACAGTGTTTCCATTGTGGTTCTCTTTTACTGTAAGAGATAAATTCTCTCAGCAGCCAAGAGCAACTAGTTGAAAACATTGATGGGTGCTGTTTGCTGGGCTAAGACTTGTTGTAAGCGACGTGTTGCAAGTCATATTCGAACTTCAACTCAAGTGGTGCTAATGACTTCCAACCGCATGGCGTTCAATGAATGAGATTACTCGTATTGCTTTCATGAGCTCGAATAGTAAACATAACCGGCGTCGGTTGCCGATCAGTGGCTTTTACAAATACAAGTACAAAAAAAGGCTGTGACGAAAAGCATAGTTTACACTTTGACACTTAAATATCCATACGTAGATATGTACATACATATGTATGTAAGAAGTCTCAATGTGAATTTTGCATTTACTGTTATTTTTACCAAAATTTTACAGTCTTTTATTGCTATAATGTAAATTTTGTTAAAATGTTAGGGTTAAAATTGTAAAAAAAGCAACAGAAAAGTGTTATATCAATTTCATTTGTTTAATTAAGTCTAGCCATTTTTAAAAAATATATTATTAATGTTCTTTTAATTCTCTACAACTTTTGTTAACACAATTTTTTTCTAGGTTCAATAGATTTCGAGGAAAAAATTCCTAAAAAAATATGAGTCAAGTGTGATAAGCAATAACCTGCCAAAAAACCGAAATTTTGAAAAATCATTTGCCGCACTTCGATTACCACAAAAATAAATTAAAACTACCAAGTTGCAGCAAAATTTTAAATTCAAAAATTTACGAACGTACGGAATACTCTTTTTATTATTGGGTCATAATGCACTGAGACCTCAAATGAAGTTCATTGACATGACTGGGAACCTAAAATATGAAGTTTTTTTTATGAATTTGAGCACTTCTTTACGCTTTTTGTTCTACATATATAACCAAGTGATTAAAGTTACACCACAAAAAAGTAGATGAGTCGACATCTTACGAGACCTACACATTTGTTCTGGTGTTTCATTGTCCAGCTCGCAAAAGCGGCAGATGCTTATTTCTGCTAATCCGAGATTTCCGAAATGATAACGAAGGTAATAGTCGTCCCGTATAATACCCAGTACGTAAGGCTTTTTTATCTAGATTTAAGAGCCTACTTGACGTTCCTCAAAAATGGAGGATAAACAGTTTTGCCTGCCTCTGTCCTGTATCTTCCGTCTAGTCTCGTAAGAATTCCTTGGCAGTTGTTGATGATATTTACTATTTGGGCCTTATCACGTTCTGATACTCAGCCCGGTAAGACGGTCTTCTTGAAAACAGTAAACCATTCCTCAATGAGTTAGGATGTTATGTTCATAAGACCGTCCGGCTGTCTGTCATAATACAGATGCACTTCGAAGTAGTATCTTTTCGAAGGCATTATCCGCTATAAATTTCTATTACATGAATTTCCGCTTGAATGCGTGTGGGATAACCGCCCATTGGCATCGATCTTTTAAAGTTCGGACCAAAAACACCTGCACCACTACTATCATCCCTCTGGGAACCAAACTCAGGTTCAATGTATGGCTTACCTACCTCCCAGAACACTCAATCTAAAATGGATATCTTGAATTAGTCAATTAAGTTATGGGGATCTTTGAAAATTGACACTCATAATAGTGTGCGGTTGAGTGACCAGGACCCAAGGTATTATCGAAGCATACCAATTGAGTTTACACTTTCTGTTCTCTTATTTGTCAGCCTTATTCGGCCGCCGTAGCCCAATGGGTTGGTGCGTGACTAACTCAGCAGGCAATGGCAAACCTCCGAGTGTATTTCTGCCATGAAAAAGCTCCTCATAAAAATATTTGCCGTTCGGAGTCGGCTTGAAGCTGTAGGTCCCTCCATTTGTGGAACAACATCAAGACTTCTTCTTCTTCTTCTTCTTAATTAGCGCTATAACCGCTTACGCGATTTTGGCCGAGTTTAACAAAGCGCGCCAGTCGTTTCTTTCTCGTGCTAACCGGCGCCAGTTGGACACACCAAGTGAAGCCAAGTCCTTCTCCACCTGATCTTTCCAACGCAGAGGAGGCCGCCCTCTTCCTCTGCTACCACCAGCTGGTACAGCATCGAATACTTTCAAAGCCGGAGCGTTTGTATCCTTTCGGACGACATGACCCAGCCAACGTAGCCGCTGGATCTTTATTCGCTGCGCTATGTCTATGTCGTCGTAAAGCTCATACAGCTCATCGTTCCATCGTCTGCGATATTCGCCGTTGCCAACGTGCAAAGGTCCAAAAATCCTACGCAGAATCTTTCTCTCGAACATTCCAAGCGTCGCTTCATCGGATGTTGTCATTGTCCAAGCTTCTGCGTCATACGTACGCGCCAATTATATATATATAATCCAAATATATAGCAGTACATTAAGGGGTTAGGCCACTCTAGGATTTTCAAAATATCGAAATTTTTTTTTTTGCTTAAAAGATGCTTTAAACTCTTTAGAATATATAAAACAAAAAGTCCTATGCGTGAAAAAAATGTTTATCTCTAATATTTCGCACTTTTGCGCGAGCGCCTCTGACGTCTCTGAACCGACTATTC